>ML833032.1:14441-24889 GCA_009831015.1 Picea engelmannii
GAAATGCACAGGTATTGGAAGAGATGAAATGTTACAATTAAGACAACCCTAGTGATCGTGTAAAATGAGTAGAAGAATAAAATGTATAAATTAAATAAAAATATTTACCCGTAGTGATTGTGTAAAATGAATAGAAGAATAAACTATATAAAGTAAATAAAAATATTATGATATTAAAAGATCTCGTTAAACTTGAACGAGAGAGATAAAAGGAGAGGCAAGGAAAATAAAATACCGAGGAATGAGCAATAGCTCTTTCGCTTGATAACTATTAGACTAAGTGTTGTTGTGTTGGGGATACACTTGTGCAGAGGTGCGGAAGCTATACCTATGTTTTTATGCATACATGTATACCTTTCACACCTCCACACGGGTGTATCCCCCGCATGACAACACTTAGTATAATAATTATCAATGTTATCAATGCATAACAATATTCTATTATTGATGACATTGATAACTATTTGAATTGTGGAGTTGTGGGACTCTATGGAATCAAATAATTTCCCATGGCCAATCCTCTTTGGAGGTTTTTGGATCCAAAAATATTAGAGTTAGATGCACTTGTTTGTGAAGCTACATTGCTTCCATTGTTGAAATCTTGCTGCATATGCCCAAAAGAAGCTATTTCATTGAAAAGCATAAAGACTTTGAACTTAAAACAATCAAGTCCAGGACCATAGATTCTGATCATGTTCAAAAGTAAAAAATACTTGACAGTACATGACATTGGTTAAGCTATAATACATATAAAATAAAAGATAATATATATAAATAAAGTTAAGAGTCGGTTAAATTTTTGGTAATGAAGCACATATGAGTTAAAAATATTGACAAGTGGATAAAACATAAGATATATAAAGAAACTCATATGTCTATTAAATATACAACTGCCAAAAACATTTCTTGGCCAAGTTCAAAAAACATACAACTACCTTTTAAATATGATCTGTAAAAATTCAAAGCCTTTGTCTAAACGGACTGGGATTGGGGCTCCCATGGTCTATAAAATAGAAGAAAGAGTTGCAACAAAGAAAGAGACATGGTTTGTAACGTCCCCAGCCCTCTAACCTCTGTCGGGTAATGCTACCTAAACAATCGTATCTTTGTTTTTCGACTCTGATACAAATTTGTAACGTCCCTAGCACACCCAACAAGTCGGTCCACGCCACAGAGGAAACTTCCATGCTCTTATACCATATATATTTATATGCATATCTATCTAATGCAATTTAAATAGTTATATCATTCTGTTCATACACCTATCCATGCGGAAACAACATTAAAACATACATGCAATATATACAAACAATTCTAATAACATTATAACTTGATTTCAAGATACACATCATATAGAGAACAAAGATTGGGTACTTAGCTTTTAATAGATGACCACCAACTGCGTGCAGACCTTCCATGAACCTCCCATCCTTAGACCACGCTACTCATCACGCTCAACAATGGGTCACCCCCGAGCTGGGAATAAACTCCATCAAGCAAGGGATTCCTAGGCTTGGCAAGGACAATAGGAAAGTCACACAAATCAACAGGAAGGATTTTCTCCCAGGAGCCACTTACGCCCACAAATCCTCATTCCCCACATGCCTGTCCCACCCCAGGAGTGTACACCTTCACTATCACAAGTCCATTAGTTGTCCACCTCCCTTCCAGGGCTTCAGCAATAGGATGGACCGGAAGTCTCAGAGTACTGTAGCTGCTACGGGACTCCCTCCAAGAGAGTTCACTTCCTTAGCACACTCTCTGACTTGGAGAGAGTTTCTCATAGGCCTGACCACCTGCCTCTTCTATCCAACTCATAAGTCCAGTGGGTATCCTCCACAACCAAAATTGGGTATGGGCTCTAGTAATGAAATTAAGCCACACCAGTCCAGAGAAAACGTGGGTAGCAACAACAAAGGCTAAGGTGCGATATGGCTCAGACACTATGCATTCGTGTTGTGCTTCACAGGAAAAACAATTAGCTTCATAACATAGGTGTGTGGGTTTCAGAAGCTGCAGAGATTGACGATGGAGACAATGGCTGGCTATGTCAAGGCTCTCCCTGTCTCAGTCCTTTCATCAGTGGGGAGTATGGGTGAGTTCTAGAGTGGCGACCATCACGAGAATGGTGAGGGAACCCCCAACGAGCTGAATTTCCCACCTAAAAATTGCATGCGCCCAGGTTGACACATGTCTTTCTGAAGCTACATGAGCTCCACTTAATACTCGTTCCCTTTCCTCAGGAACTTAGGACAACATAGGTTATGTCAAACCTTAGCCTCTAGGAAATAATAATATAATATTATTCCTTTAGAGGTAAGCCCTCTAGCTTAGCCCCTATTCCTGGACACTTAGCCCCTTCCCTTTCCCTACCTAGTGGATCTTAGTCCCCCATAACTCTTTCTTTGTGGTCATTATACACACAACAATTTAATTTTATTAATGATGTCAGTATTTACATATAAAAAATCAGGCTCATTCGCCTTAGCATCTGGGCTCTTCGGCCTAATAAACACATAAGTCTTCCAACTTATAAACACTTGGCTCACTAGCCTATAAACATAATTACAATTCAACAGGGGCTCGTCCTTGGGGTGTTACATAGTTAGAAATGACTGATAGGTTTTTACAGAGCATAAAAGAGGCAATTTTGGTATGTTACAAAGTGATGAAACAAAAGAAGATAAAAAGCAGATGAAACACTTGTTTGACTACTCACCGGGAAGGAAGTTTTATGTTGTTTTGATTTGTATGTTCTACATATGCTTGTGGATTTATAGAAGTTGTTTAGTGGGACTACTGTTGAACTATTTTTGGTGTTTATTCTGGGATGACAATATGTTCCATGGAATTCTTGATCCAGTTATCAATAAAGATTTTCATTGGCGTGATGGTTATTTCTTGCTTCACCTGAAGAGCGAAAATATGCTCATCTGCTTCTTTGCATTCCAACTGTACTGTGTGGATGAATGAGGTCTTCGTTGTTATTAACAAATGTAACAAGCCATTGTTTTAGTTCCTCATCATCAAATTGGATGAGACTGACAAATTCATTAGCCAATGTGGTTTTCATTGTGTCCATCTTACTATCAAGCTCTTCTTTGGTGATTATGGTTGAATTCTTGATGAAATATGGGCCTTGTAGTTCTTTAATAGTAGCAATTTTTTTTAAAGTAGCATCTCCTCTTTTTTCATGGATCTTTTCATAAACAACTATTACACCTTATAGGACATCAATTTGTTCTTCCCAACCTTCCTTTATTTTCTTTATTGTTACTTTTGAGGGCAGTCGTTTCTGGATTATTTGATACTCATTCATACTAGTGACTTGTGCGATGAAAGTAGCTACCTTTTTTTATAATAGGCTTGATCATGTTGCAAATATTTTTGCAAATGGTCAGTAAAATTTGCAATCCTTTTTGAAATATTAAGTAGACTGATACTGACCTCCCATGCCTCTCTATATGTCCAGTCTTTTGTTAATTTTTTCATCAACGTACTATCTGTCTATATTGAGAAATTGAATGGATTTTGTGATTAGATTTGAGGTTCCAAGAGTATTTGGAAGTATGTGTTCTGCTAGCAGTATGGCCAATGGATTTGGAAACAGTGGCTTCAGAGTCACTGCATCCTCAAGCTCACTTATTCTCTTCTTAAATATAATAGTTTGTAATTCATGCTCAGAAATGGAATGGTGAAGGGAATCTCCTATGCATTGATGTAGTTCCATGTGTGCAGATGGTCCAATTCCTGAAACATCCACATGATCATTTGAGTGGTGAATGACCTTTCTATTTTTACCACTGACCTTCTCTATGTGCAATTTTCTTTGGTTTTTGTGGTATTGAGTGTTCTGCGGCATCAAGGAATGTTGTTCAAACACCATCGGTTCTTCTTTGGAAAAATCATGTGCAAGATAATCACTTTATGCAATTCTTTGGGCTACCCAATCGTGTAGCTCTGTACTTTGGATTTTCATATCATTGACACCTCCTAGACTTTCTGGGATTCTTGGGCTTCATGAATATTGGGAATTGTCTTTGTTTGGGGTACATTTCCTTTTTTATCGTGGCAGTAGATGTGTGCGTTCAAGATTGACATGGCATGGTTACTCTCCGCCATCACCTCCACCACATGTTTCATTACTCTCTTCTATGTTTACATTGTCCAGTTGAGTTCTCTATCTAGAGGATGAGCTCTTACATGTTTGGGGATTGGGAGGAGACCAGGCATCGGTGATACCTCTGCCCCTTTGTCTTGCCTTGCTTTTATTTTTTCATATTTGAGATTATTTATGTTTCCAAGTCCTCACTACATCCACTGATCTCCTTTTTGGAACAAGGATTGTCACTGGTTCCCTCATGAAATCATGTGAAAAAATTACTATACCTTATGGAGTTTAAGTGCTAGGAAAGTAGACCTTGGGGGTTAAAACCACTTAGAGGTTCTGCTTCCTTTAGATCAAATTCACTAAGTATTTATGAGACCTATTTGAGATGTGCCATATTCTTGACCTTTGTGTCCCCAACTTGAAAAGGCAATGAAATGAACTATTTTTTTCTTTTGTTGTCAAAGGTAATGCACAAGGTTTTATACTGGCGACAAACTTATGTGACAAAATATCTCTCACATACAAACGTAGGCAGTGGAAGGAGATTTTATTGGAAACCATACAATCAAATGTATATATGGTTTTCATCTCGAATAGAAACACCTTTTTCGCTCAACAATTGCTCAACTTCTTGAGTTATTCTCTTGGGTTCTGTCCCAACCAACATGTATCTGAACTTTTTAACAAAAATATCTTGAAAAATGAAAAAAATGTATCTTTCTTTACATTTAAATAGTACAGGGGGGAAGAATTGTATTGTTTCATTCTGCATATCTACAATCGCTTTAACATGGATACTATCAAATACATTACAATAAGCAATTGAAAAAACAAAATATGCATCCATATAAAAACTTTGAACAGATAAGTAATTTCTCAATTGAGAACAAAGTGCATCTGATATTAGCTCTACCTATTCAAACATCGCATCTTTCTGGAATGTAAAGTATAGTGCATACAATGCTAACCTGGGTATGTGTGAAGTGGATTGCCGGTTAATTACATGTTTAAATATCCATGAAAAGTCCCAATATGGATCTTGTAGCAAATTTATATCAATTGTTAAAGGTTCATGGGCATATTTGCAGAAGGTAGCAGAAATTCTCCCAAAATATTGGCATCGCCTGCTTGGGACGCTAGGAACGTGTTTGCTTATGCAATTTTGAAATGTTTATTTCCAATTGGAAGTCGAAGAATTCTGTTAAAGGTGTTTGAATTTACTTGCATTAGATTCTTTCCTTTTGTTGTGAGCTTAATTATTCTTGTCCTGCTATCGAATCTTCGAGCACACCAGGATACGAGTTCCTTGCAATCTAAAAAAATAGGTACATAGCTAACATTGACAAGCCATGTGATCCAGAGTTTGTTTTCTTTTCTTCGACAGTCTTGCTCAAGAACCATTCGTAGAATGTAGATCAATGGAAATTCTTGTTGTCTTTAGCAAGTGAAATGATAGTATCATCACAAAACGGCTCGGTTCTCTTTTTATTTTCCATATGACTATTTTTTAGATCAACCTGACATACGTGGAGATTACAAATAATGGATTACCAAGGCCCATTTGCTTTAAAGCTAAGTTCATGTTGTGTATTTAGTACGATGTCCTTTCCACACATATGAACTATTTTTGGAGCACACGTAATCATAATTAGAAACCACTAAGCAATGAATAGAACAATGCGACATTTACTTTGTATTATCCATGATTTCCATGTTTTCTTCCTAAGTTTGTGCAAATCAAATTGTCATAAAATCTTCCTCTTTAGTGCAAGTTAGATCGATTGCCAGAATTGTTGTTGGAAAGGTATCATATGTACAAAGGACATCAATTGCGGAACATATGCATGTGCCATATGTGAAGATAAGATAGTAGAAAAATAATATGTGCAAGGTCGGAAATCGCTAACTAAAGAGGCGTTTGGTAGCGAGTTGGGATGTGCCTACATGTTCAATTAGTACATGGTTTGGTTGCTATATGTCTACAACTTCGATACCAATTATCAATTTACAATCGTTGTCACCTCACAGTTTCTACAAAGTTAATGTTAATGTCATATTTTTCAACTCTAGCAACTAAGTTTGTCTATCGCCCCTTTGTGGACTGTATATGCTATACACGTGTTTCTTTAAATGTACTTTGAAATAGGTGAACATTATGAATAATACATTGTGAAGGGTGCATTTCTTTAAAGGCCAACTACATAGGGTGTATTTAGTAACATGTTGTAGCGCACCCTTTCAACTACCATGGCTTAATCGCTCTTAAAAGGAAACTTTAACACCACATGGTACATAACTCATACAGGTATTATATAATCCACATGCATTTAAACAAATAAACACATTCTACACAGAGTATTCATATGAGTTACTGCCATAATTAACAATCAATAGCGTTTCATACTAATTCATATACACAACAGACATCATGATAACGTAAACAGTAGAGTCATGCAAAAACATGATTAAAACATAATCAGATACTTATCTTTTAACAGTGGTAGAATCCACCAACCAAGTGTAGGCCTTCCATGAACCTCCCAGCCTTAGACCACACTGCTCATCAGCTCAGCAGTGAGTCACCCCCGAGCTGGGACTAAGCTCCACCCCGAGACAAGGAATCCTAGGTTAGGCTGAGGTTACAGGGAAAACAACACACAGCCACAGGAAGGGATTCTCTCCCAGGAACCACCCACACTCACTGCCCACAGACCCTCATTCCCCACATGCCTGTTCCACCCTAAGAGTATACACCTTCTCTGTCACCTGGACAGTCCTTCGGCTGCTAACCTCCCTTGCCTTGGGTTACAACAACAGACCAGACCGGAAGTCTCCAGGCTCTGTGGCAGCTACAGGGTTCCTTCCAGGAGCTCTCTCCTTCCTCTGTGCACTCTCTCGCCTCGAGAGAATTGCTCACAGGTCAACAAACCTCCCACGCAGTCTAGCACTGCGTGGCCACACAACCAACGAAAAAACAGACACGACCTTTTTTTCCACAGGCTCAGCAATGGAAAAATGGCTCAGGGTCACAGCTTCGGAACATAGATCTCATGCACAGGCTCGATCTCGGGCAGTGGATGCACACGGATTCTCCAAACACAACACGAGATTTTTTTTCGATTCAAACAGAGGTGAAACCGGCTCTTTCAGAATCGATCACAGGCTTCTCGTTCAGTACAGAGGTACACACGTTTTTTTTCAGTTCATAAGGTGTACGAGGTTTTTCTACAGAGCTCGGGTCAGTCGTACTGCTCAGAGCCCATACACCCTCAGGCAATCTGCTCGAATGAGAGAGTCCCCCCTCACAGTCCACCCAAACTGTTTTATTCGCATGCACCAGGGTCGACACTTGTCGCCCTGGAGACTGCATGTGTTCCACCAGCACGCATCACCTTCCCTTGGTCAGGAACTTAGGATAAAAAAATATAAATGGCACATGTTCTTTTTGAATAATAATAAAATATTATTCCTAGGCTTAAGCCCCCCCCTAGGCTAAACACTTAGCCCCTTTTCCCACCTTCCAGCCGTTAATCCCTTGCCTTCTCTATGGAAACTCAGTCCCCCTTCACTCATTCATCGTGGTCGGTCTGCACCTGGCGGTGTTTACAATTTTATTAAATGTTTTTGCATATATACAAGTACAAAATCAGGCCCTTGGTTTCCAACCCTTAGGCTCTCTGGCCTAACAATCACATAAGCCCACCGGCTTATACAAACTTGGCTCACCAACCTATAACACATATTTACAATTCATTTCATACATCAGATTTACAACTGGGCTTGGCCTGGGGAACATTACACATGCACTTTTTACAGGTTACTTGGCTACTTCTACGCAAAATGAATAATACAAGGAATGGTACAACTCATAGAAATATACAACATTTACTTCACATAGTTGCTTAATAGCCTTCGTTTTTTCTCAGATTTGACCAAATATAACTACCATAATTTTTTTTGTTATTGTGCGAATCAAATTGCTTGTCAGTATCGACGGTGTGAAATGGACATTTACTTCACACAAATGCTTAATAGCCTCTGTCTTTTTGCAAATATGACCAAATGTACGTGCCATAAATGACTTGATTGTCATGCAAATTAGGTTGCTTCTCATAATTCACGGTGTCGAACGATTGTAGATGTGATAGTGCGATATCCTCGGATAGGGTGAAACGTTATTTCCTTCTAACTGTGATGCCTCTACAATTGCTATATGATTTTTTTTTTCTGGAAATGCACTATGTTTTATAAATCTTGTTATCAAAAAACATCCTCAATGTAATGATTATTGATGGTTTATATAGTCCTTTTCATTAACATTATACGTAGTTCAGAGCTAGTAATGTATTATGCATATATGCATTGGATCGTTGGTATTTGTAATTTCAATACTAGTTATCGATCTAGGTTGTTGGTCGTTTAATAGTATGGAAAAAGTAGATTTCCCTGTCATATTGTTCAAATTTTGCAAGAGACTATGCCTATGGAATCAAAGATGTGATGGATACCCTATGCAAAGAACACTAGTGGTTTATTTTCTTATCTTCTATACGTGTCTTTTCTTCGATCTAATTTGCTATACGTGAAACGAGCGAATAGTCCCTTATGAAATTCCAATTGGTTTATGCCAAACTTGACATTTACTTGCCACTTCCCCTGCATGGCCTCTGTCACATCGCAAATCCAACCAAATCAAGTTGCAATAAATCACTTCATTATTGAGTAAATTAGGTATGTTGGAAAAAAGAGGGGCGTGCAACAATGACAATTGCAAAGTACCTCGACCCAAAATTTGTGACTTTTTTACATAGTTCAACTTTGTTCTCAACCATGATTTTCTTTTGTGTGTTATTAATATTAATAAATTTATGCTCGTAGCCACAAGAGATTATTATCTATCGTTTGAGAATTTTAATAAATATAATAATTATATAACTGAACCAAGAATAGTTTTATACTAGTCACATAATATGATTACATATTAATTATTATTAATATTAATAATGTTATACTTGCAGTCACAAGAGATCGTTATCTGTCGTTTGAGAATTTCAATAAATATAATAATTATATAACTAAACCAAAAATATTGTTATGATTACATATAATTCTCTCTTTTATATATATATATATATATATATATATATATATATATATATATATATATATATATATATATATAAAAAGAGAGAATTATAGGTAATCATAACAATATTTGATCTTATTGCAGTGTTGATAGTGGAAATTGAATAGGCAATTTAATTATAGAGTTGTAATTATAGTTGGAACAAGTACATCTACGAGAATTTAATAATAAATTTAGTTATGTAGTTGTATTGGATGGTTGGAACGCATGCATGTACATGTGCGACACAAGTGAAAGTGATTCTGGAAGTTTCAATGTACTAGTCCTAAATAGATGTCTTGTATTTAGTAAGTGTTTGTTGTGCTAAAGAGGTATAATTAAGGTTCATTAACTGAATAATTAACTTTTTATTAAATTAATAAATAATTATTAATATTTGTAATTATCTATATAAGACTATGTAAAAAAGTTTTGAGAATTATTTTTATACCAACTAACAAACATCATTATCAAATACTATGTTATAAACCTTTGAGAAAATTTCTATCATTTACACTAATTCCAATCACACACTAAAATCACTACATTTTCTTTTATTTGTTTTATTTACTAAGTATTTTCTATGAAAGAATATATCACTACATTTTCTTTTATTTGTTTTATTTACTAAGTATTTTCCATGAAAGAATATATCACTACATTTTTTTTTTATTTGTTTTATTTACTAAGTATTTTCTATGAAAGAATATACCTTTGCTGAGGTGCGGAAGCTATATAGTTTTTTTTTTTTTAAATAAAAAGTAGAACCTGCTATATTAGAAAATCAAAATTCTTACAGAGTATAAACAGTGAGTATCTGAGACCACCCAAAATGCTGCCGATTTAACGGAAACCAGCATATATATCGGGCTAGTAGAGTCATATGAAAGTCTTAAGAATAGAGTAGCATCTGTCCTACCCGGAGGAAACCAGGACAGATGCAGAACATCTAAATACATATAAACAGTGAAGTAGTAAAACTAGAAAGCCAAGTAGACATATAAAACTAGAAACTGAAATAGCATAAGACACCTAAGTTCCTGGTGACCTGTCATCCCCGCAATTCTGTCGCGTGGTCCCTGCCAGGATGGCGAAGGCTTGAGCGCACAGGGGACATCTCCGCTTGACAGGCTCATTGGATAACGCATCAAAGAGCATATCCATGCGTTGGCCCATGAGGAGGGCCCGGTGTTCCAGATCCGACATGCGTCC
>ML833032.1:24989-55905 GCA_009831015.1 Picea engelmannii
TAGGCATAGTTTCCTCTCCTTCACCCTTAGGCACGTTCTTTATGTTGATATACGTTTGGGATAATACATTGTATCCATGTTTTGTATTTATGCAATGTTGTATTTATACATTGTTTTTAGTTTTTAATTCTTTGTAAAGAGAAGGAGAATGAGTTAATGTTTGTGGATTTTTTTACAAAATATTATTGAATTATGATTTTAATTTAATTTAAAATATATATCAAAATTAAATATTAAAAATAATTTAAAATGATTTAGAATCATGAGAAACCATTAAGTTATTGAATTATGAATTTAATTTAATTTAAAATATATATTAAAATTAAATATTAAAAATAATTTAGAATCATGAGAAACCATTAGGACATTTGCATTATAAAATCGTAGTGAGTTTAAGATAATTTATATGAAATCACAATTCTTCTTAAATTTGAATTTCAAAATCACTTTAATAATAATAATAAAAAAAGGCAGCATTGGAAAAGGCTTGAAAAATGCTTGAAATGTTGGGAGTTTATCATACTCCTTATCCTTAACAATCTCTGTAATGGATTTTAAGTCTTGTTTCCTTAAGGAGTTATGGATTGCCAATTAGATGCATGGAAAGTTATCCACAATCATGATCAAGGTATTCGCATGAAAAGATATAATATGTTTTGATATATTTTATATTGTATTATTTAATAGTATAAAGTTATTTTAAATTTGGATATATTAATATTTACATATTTATAATAATAATAAAAAAAAAAAAAAAATTGAAGATAAGGATTATGATCAATCTATTTTAATTATTTTGTAATTATATTTCATGTTTTTAACATATTTTTTTTATATAAAATTTTCCTCAATTTTATTTTATAAATTTATTGTTTCACTTTATTTTATTAATGTTATATTATTTTATACATCTAATTCATACCATGTTTTATATTAGAGATTTTTTTTTTTCATTTTATTTTATTAAAATGATTGTCCAATAAAATAAAATACAAAGATGACATGTTGATAAATTTTTATTTTTTTTAAGTTTACAAGAGTAAACCTATTAATACTATATAAATTACAATTAATTGTATTTAGAATTGGACATATTTTCTCCCAAAAACATATGACATATTAAGAATGACATGTTATTGATTTATTGAGGGAATGAAATTGCCATCCAATGAGAATGCCATGGTCTTGATTTACTTTTTTTTTCTTACAACATCTTTGACCTCATTCCTTGTGTTAACTTTTTTTTGGTAGGATATTAAAAAATTCTTTTGATTGAACATTGAAGTGATAGAAATTACACTTGAACTACGAAACATTTAGATTTTTTAATAGTTTTGTAAACTTATATGAAAGAGTAGTCAATAGATAAGAATAGAAATAAGTGGAATAATTAGACTTGGACTGTAAAGTTTTGGTTGGACAACATTAACATGATGTAATTAAATTTTTCTATAGTTTTATAATTTTTTATGAAAGAATAGTCCATAGCTACACAAGAATACAACACTACTTGAAATTGGAATAATTACACTTGGACTATGAAATTTTCATGCAATGTCATATTGTTCAACCACTACGTCATTTTGAACTAATAATTTCCTTCTGCACTTGATGATTTGGGAAATAAATGCATTAATGTTTTCCAAAGAGGCCTTGAGCTTTCTCACCATCCTAATGCCCCAAAACCTCATTATTTTCCAAAGAGATGATGAATCGCCTCTTTGAAAGATTTCTTTATCTCAACATCTCATCCAGTCATATTGAGGAAACCCAAACTCACCTTTAGACCAACAATACATGACATGTTTTCCAAATAAAACAATACAAATGTTTTCCAAGGAAAAGCGAGTCAGTAGCTCTTGATGATCTACAACCAAACTAGGTGGGAAAGCATCTCCAAGCTCACTATGCCAATTATGTGATTGTGATTTATATAAGCCAACAAGTAGAAAAATGAATTAGTATTTAAAAGGGCGTGAAATGAAACAATGGTAGTTTTATTATTAAATGCTAATTGTTATTATTAATTGGTTTTCATAGATGGTTGTATTAATAATAACTCTAACAATAATTTGTTAGCATGTGTATACTTTTGACCCTTCTTGAAAATTCATCAGTGAATTTCAGTGGTTAAGATGATCTTTCCACATTTTTTTATATACATTAGTAACAACCTAACTAAGTAAACAAAACAAACCCCACCGTATCTAAAAATAAATTGTCTCCTAAATGTGTTTTTTATGCATATTGTTCATGTATAGTAACTGAAATAAAAAACAATTGTTCACGTTGCATCAAGTCGTCATATCAACCTAAAAATAGATTATCACCAAACTTGTGAGACAATATATACATAATTTAATCAAAATCACATGAGTTAGACATTAAACATGATTAAATAAAGACATATGATATCATGTATGAAATTACACTACCATTAATTATAATAGACACATAGAGTTGATAAAACATTTTACCAACTAATCTTGGTGAAGAATGATGTTGGCTCAGACCTATAACACTCCCCACCACTCCACAAAGCTATGGTAACATCACTTATTAATAATCTTAAATCAACACATATCATAATGCTAATCAACATGTGTCTATGTATGCAGTCACTACAAATGAAAAGGTGGTTGCATGCCGACTATTATAAACATGAAGGACCATTACAAGGATGCATCTTAATCGTATGAATACATACACATTTTAACTAACAAATTGATGAACAAACCAAGATTAAATGAAGGGTCAAGATCATTTGAATCGTTGTTTGTTCACTTCTTTTCACAATAGAAATGTCTAACAACATATTTAACATTATATTATCTTTTGCATCTTATCCATACAACTTCATAAATTGCATCTCGAAACAACAAACATAAAAAATGATTGATGAAAAATGAAAAGGTCAAATCAACTCATGAGATATCGGGTGCCTCTCATGTTATTCCTTTGATGCATTCATGGAGAAAGGTTCAATCTGTCAAAATTATGTCCCTTAAGATTTCAATTATGTGAGGTGGGAACTTATACCTTCCATTTGTTCCTTCCACTCACAATATATCTACATGCTAAAAAAACATAATATATATTATCGTTCAGTCCATTAGAATATCAACACTTTTCCATGGTTTCACCCTATTTTCTTTCTTATTCATACACCTTGTGAAAGTCTCAACACTCTTCCATGGATTCACCCCCACCTTCTTTTTAATCCATCCACCTTGTGAAAGTATTCCATACTGTGATGTGCATTTTATATTCCATTTAAAAGAGATGAGGTTAACAAGTGCAAAATTCTTTTTTTTTTTTCTCAAAATTGACATAAAAGGTTAATATTTATACAAAAATCTTTTTTAATTTTTTTTTCTCTAAACTTTTTCTCATATTTGATATGAATTTGCTCAAAAGATAGATGTGTCTTTTCTTTCTATTTAAAATGAGTAAGGTTAATAAGTATAAAAATCCTTTTTTTTCTTAATTTTCTTCCATTTTTATATGAATCTGAATTTGGTTGACTTTGCTCAAAATTTATAATTCAATTTGATTTCCATCTTTTTTTTATCTATCCACCCTTAAATTAATTAGAACAAAAATTTTTCTCTCACAAAAAAAAGACACACACACACAAAAAAAACTTATTCAAAAATAAATTTATCCACTTTTCTCACAAAAATATTTATGAAAACTCCATTTAACAATATTCTCTATTCCATCTTATTGAATGTAACAATCTGATAAATACTATTTCTCCACTCCATAAATATGCATAAACATATTTAGTAAAACTATTGGGTGCATTAAGACCATAACTTGAACCCGCCGTTGCACTTACCTATCCTTACTGAAAAATTTTGCAATAAATCCTTATATGCCTAACAAATCTTCATTAATTCTCACATTGCCTACATTTAATACATTTAATGGCCTGACTACTAGAACTGCCTTGAATCTAGTGCCATAAATTAAAATCAGTTCCTATTACATTAGGATTCTATTAGGATTCTAGAACAAGCGTTTATGACATGCCATAAAAACTTAGATGTACTTTATACTCATGAATATCATGCACTGGCTTTAGCATAAGACAACTCTAAGATTAGATACACAAGGAGAAATTAGATACCATTGGCAATTGGGTCTTGCTAAGAAACAAGATATCTCTGCCATTCATGTTAGGGGATGCTTAAAATTTGGTGGAATTCCTTTCTATTTTTAAAGTCGAAAAGAAAACCAATCATTTTCAAGAAAAAGGGGACTCCTCTTTTGGCTTATTCTATCACAGAGTGTCAACATGAACAAAAAGATGTTGACATAAATATGTATCCATTTGTTGTTGAATTAGCACTTCCTTGACTATTGAGTATATTTACTTTCTCTACGAATATGTAAACAATGTGTAATGTAAACAATGTGTAAAGTATTTATTGTGGGTTACATTAAAAAGTCAACTCATATATTTTTTGCACAGAAAATTTATCTTTATATTTATATTATATAACTATGCTCAAGACAGAAGTTACATCAAAAGTCAGCATAGTAAAGAATATAAGAAAAGGAAAGCCAACTCACAGGATGTATCAATGGGGACATATATACCACAGCGTGACAAGCATCATCTACATAGAACTTCCGAGGAGAGTAAACTAAACAAAGATCATCAGACTATGACAACAAAATGAGTAAGAGCTAACAAAAAGTGGAGATGGCATCCTCTAAGGATGACTAATAGATTTTTAGAAATAAATTAGGACCCTCATTTTCATCCTCCCATAGGTTGTAAGCTATCTTCCCTGTTTGCATTTGAAGGGCTAGCTTTGATAACTAATCTGCCTCTTTATTATTGTCTTTGTAGATGTGAGAGTAGGTGATAGAGCTGAAAGATTTGCTAAGGTCTATGATCCTTTCCTTCCAGCAGTCCAGAGTAACAACCTGTAGATTTTATTTCCTATTTAGCCAATCTATAACTATTATTGAGTCACCAAAAACTTATAATTCAATGATGTTTAGCCGAGAAGCCTGAGTTAAAGTAGCCAAAACCCCCAAGAGTTATGCCTTGGTATTTGAACCTGGTCCACAATTTCTCATCTATTCGCAACCAAGACTACATGTTCTAAATATAGAACAACCTTGCTCATATACTTTCATATGTACCAAGACTACATGTTCAAAATATAGAACAACCTTGCTATTTACAACCAAGACTACGTGTTATAAATATAGAACAACCTTGTTCATATACTTTCATATGTAAACTATCCTTTGAAATTTAAAAGCTAAAAGAGAGAAAAGAAAGATTAATAAGTACAAAGCCTTTAGATTCTTTGTTCTCTTTTGTTTGAACATCGAATCTTATTAGTTGGTGGGGATAAACAAATAAATTATCAATTGTCCTTGATGGTGTAAAGGAAGTTGTGGAACCACATGATTTTACCACAATGATTGTATTTTAAATTTAACCATTTCTATTTGTATCAACTATTTGTGATTATTATAGTGGTGAGTGAGGATAAATGTTGTGGGGCATAATATTAATAAAAGAAACATAGGCAAATGAAACAATAAACCACCCTTTAAGTGAAATCAATATTTCATGAATAATCTAGAAAATATGCACCTAAATCGTTGGATATTATAGGAACTACTATTTCTACAAAAAGAGAAATAGGAATATAAGATAAGGCGTCTAGTACAAATATTTCTCCAAATATACTAAAATGTGGCAATGACCATTAAATTTTGCAAAAGTCTAGTGTAGGCAATAGTCTAGGGCTAGAGGAAATTATTTAATCATTAGGAAAGCAAAAAACGGAAACAATGAACTGTGTGTAAAAATAAGGTTTGTGAGAATCAAACTTATGTCTTCTTCCTGACCTTACAGATTGCATTATAGACGATATGGCCTTGAGTCTACCCCCATTGGTCTATTGAGTGAAGGTAAATTTTGTGGGGCATAGTAACACAATCCATAATACTCACAATGCACTTGATAGCATGTGAATGCATGCATGTGATAAAAAAACCCTAGTAGCGATTTATTTCCATGGGGCTTAGTTTCACCAAACATCCTTGCAAATGATAGTGCCATTACTATAAGAAGTAATCCAAATAGGGATTCTAGATGCAAATCAACAAGTTCTTTCAGAAATATCACTGGAAAATACAAAAATTCATAGGAGTTTGGGTTTCAATTACTATGAGGGAAATTTGAATGGAAATGAAGATAAAATGCATAACCTTAAATGACACACATTTATTTTTATACCTTGGCCTACTTATCTTCAAGCACAATTGCTTCTTCTTCCTTCTCCTTGAACCTCTTCTTCATCTATTATAAATCTTGCAACAAAAGAGAATATGAATAAATAAATCAAAACCTCCATGTATTATAATTTCATGTTAGTTGAATTGAGATTAGGGTTTGAATACGCTAGGATTTAATAATATCCTTGGTTGCAGTCTCTTCAGTCATCTTAGTTATTTCCATCCATGGAACATGGGTTTAACATGTATTAATGCATAGATGAGCATCATCCATGATCAATAGAATAATGGGGAAATCACAAGAATAAAACACACACTACAAACTTGAAGTATGGAAGAAAAAAAGATACAAGAAAAGAAATAGAATAGCAAAATTTTTAAAATAACCACACAAGAGGTGGGAGGATTTTGAATAGAAAATACATAGAAAAAGAAAAATAATTTGTCTAGAAAAATCATCTCAATAAGGGGGTAGTGGCTCCAATTGTAAGTAGGCTCTACCATTGACAAAGTAGTAGGTATGACCAAAAAACACCTTGTATTGCATAGTAGGTTGTGGGATTGAAATCTCTCTAAGAAACCACATGTTATGAAACCTGATGACAAACGTTACTTTCCATAGATGGAAATTGTAGAACTTAACCTTGTACAATATTTACTGCAAACATGTTTTCACTAAAATAACAGAAAGGATACAATGGAAAATAAAAACATTACACAGAGATATTTTCCTTGGAAACCCAAAATGGGAAAACCAACATATCCTATATTCATTCATTGTGATACATTCTTTACAATACAATTTACATATAGGAGTCAACAGCATCCAAAAACCTGACCCAATGACCTGGATTAGTCAACAACCCTAATACCTTAACCGGAAATAGAAAACTATCGAAAAAAACCATGTGCCGAAAAACCGCCCAAGAAGAACACAAAAATCGAGGCAACACGAAAAACAAGGAAAAATGTGACATGTTTCCCGAGGAAAAAAAATTATTTCTTGAGGCCACTGCCCCCGAACCCCCGCGCAGGGGGATTTTCCCCCCCTGCACCCCCCCTCAAACCCCCTTGTGCGTCTGACGCAACGTAGACATTACTACTCGTGCAAAGAATATAACACATACCCAACATTCTCCCACTTGTTGTTTTCTTTGCATACAGGGGGTTACAGGTTTACATAGTCAACAATCCAGGGAAACAATGCCCATGGATCCTCTACACCAAGAGAACTTCTTAGTGCTCACAGATTTTGTTAATGAATCTGCAACATTTTTCAAAGTGTCCACCTTCATCAGCAACACTTTCTTTTCTTCAACCATGTCTCTCACAAAGTGATATTGAATATCAATATGCTTTGTCTTTGAATTGTTCTTCGCCAGAAAAATTGCACTCTGACTGTCACAATCTATCCTTATAGCTTGTTGTACCAACCCAATACTTGAACACAATATTTGTAACCATATTGCTTCCTTACTTGCATGAGTGGCTTCCATGTATTCAACTTCTATAGTTGAAAATTCCACTACAGCCTGTCTTTTGCTCATCCAACTTATTGCTCCTCCAAATAGGTTAATCATATACCCACTTGTAGATCTCCTACAATCCAGATCTCCAACCCAGTCAACATCCACAAAGCCATGTATATCCAACACTCTATCCAATACCGGTCTTCCTTGGTAGCATAATCCATAGCTAGCAGTGCCATGCAAATACCCGAAACCCCTTTTTATTGTTGTCCAATGCTCCTTCCCTGGTTTTGACATATACCTTCTCAAATCTCCCACTGCATGTGCAATGTCTGGTCTAGTACAAACCATTGCATACATCAAACTGCCAACTGCACTTGCATATGGAACACGAGACATGTCCTCCTCCTCTTCATGTGTCTTGGGACACTGATCCGCAGATAACTTTACACCAATGGGAATAGGAACCTTGATCGGTTTACATTCCCGCATATTAAACCTCTGCAATATTGTCTCGACATATTTTCTCTAATTTAACCAAAGTTTCCTCTTTTTTCGATCTCTTTTAATTTCCATACCCAAAATGAAATTTGAAGCACCGATATCCTTCATGTCAAATTTAGAGGAAAACTGATTTTTCACATCCTGGATAATCTCCTTGTTGTTTCCTATCAACAACATGTCATCCACTTACAAGACAAAATAAATCAAATGATCACCAATTAATTTAAATACACACAATGATCCTCTTTGCTTCTTGTGAAGCCAAGTCCCAACATATAAGTATCAATTTTTTGATGCCACATCCTTGGTGATTGTTTTAAACCATACAAAGACTTTTTCAGTTTGCATACCAGCTCCTTCTTTCCCTTCACAACAAATCCTTTTGGCTGCTTCATATAGATTTCTTCTTCCAGATCCCCATGTAGGAATGTTGTCTTCACATCCATCTATCCTACTTCAAAATCAAATGCAACAGCAACAGATAACATAAATCTTATAGAAGTTAACTTGGCAATAGGAGAAAAAATCTCACCAAAATCAATTTCCTCAACCTGGGAATAACCCTTTGCTACTAACTGAGTTTTGTATTTCTCCACTTTTCCTTTTGCATTCAACTTCCTTTTAAATACCCATTTGCTGCCAATGAGATTTCTTCCAGTCGAAACTCCACTAGATCCCAAGCCTAATTCTTATCCAAGGCTACCATTTCTTCATCCATGGCCTTTTTCCAAAGGTTTCCATCCTCTGAATCCAATATCTCCCTGACAGTTCTAGGATCATCATCATTAATATACAAAGAAAAATTTGAATGTAAATCAGATGGAGTATTCATCATCCTTTAAATCAAACACTATTTTCTCTAGTTCTTCCTTATTTGGTAGGACTTCCTGTTTAAAAACATCCTTGATTTCTCTAAATACCACATCTTGGCTATACACTACCTTTCTAGTTTCTAGGTTCCAAAGCTTATAACCTTTGAGACCATCTTTATACCCAATAAGGATACAATTTTCAGCCTTCTTATCTAGCTTACTCTTGTTTTCCTTTGGAACATGAACATATGCCTCACAACCAAATACCTTGATATGTGTGAGAGAAGGTATATTACCAGTCCATACCTCTTGTGGAGTCTTGTCATCCAGCATTGATGAGGGTGATATGTTGACCAGGTAACATGCAGTGACCACTACCTCTGCCCAGAATTCTTGCCCTAACACAACACCACTAAGCATGCACCTTGATTTTTCCATCAGCGTCATGTTCATCCTTTCTGCAACTCCATTCTAATGAGGTGTATATGGAGTAGTCTTCTGCCTTTCTAGACCGCACTTCTTACAGAATTATTAAAATTCATTCCCGCATAACCCTCCGCCATTATATGTCCTCAACCCCTTAATTGTTTCCTCTGTTTAATTATCAACAAGAGCCTTAAACTCTTTAAACCTATCAAAGACTTTAGATTTCTTCCAAAGGAAATATATCCAAGTATTCCTCGAGAAGTCATCTATAAATGAGACATAGTACACAGATTTTCCCAATGATGGGACCGACACAGGTCCAAAAACATCACTGTGGACTAGCTATAAAATTCCTTCTGCCCTCGTTGCACTAGAGGGGAATCTTACCCGATTCTTCTTCCCACATACACAATGTTCACAGAAATCAAAATCCAGAGAGCATTTAGACATACCTTCAACCATACCTTTACTGTGTAGTATTCGAAGACCCTTCTCTCCGATATGCCCCAATCTTTGATGCCACAACATAACCTTTTCTCCAGAGACTGTAGGAGTTGTTTCTTCTTCAACTCCAATATCAGGAACAATGTAACTATTACACCCACCACTAATAGTGCTTCCTTGTAGCTTATACAGAGTTCCAAACCGAACTCCCTTCAACAACACCATTGCTCCTCGAACCATCCTGCGAGTTTCCTTTTCAAATATTGTTTTTACCCTTGCATCGTCCATTTTGCTTACAGAGATCAAATTTATGGCCAATCCTGGGATGTGCAGAACACCAGGTAGTGTTCTAATCCTTCCATCTATGAGCCTCAACTTGACTTTTCCTCGACCTATGATTCTGGTTGTCTAGTCATCACCTAGGAAAACATTACATCCATCATACCTTTCATATTCATAGAACCACTCCCTGTGGGGAGTCATATGAAAGGATGCACTTGAGTCAACCAACCATGCCTCATGATCTGCATATGTGCTTGAAGAATCCAAGTACACATCCCCTCCTTCTTCAATGGAGGTATTTTCTTTTGTAGAAGGAGATTCTTCAGATCCCTTGTTTTTCTCAACTTTGGATCTACATTGCTTCTTGTAGTGCCATTCTTTTCCACATCTCCAACATACCTTTACAAAATTTTCTAGATATTTAGATCTACTCTTAGACTTAGATATCCCACTTGAGAACTTAGATCTATTTCTTTCCTGGGAGCGTCCTCTTACAAATAATGTGTCTGTGCTCTGTCCTTCCATATTCTTCCGTCTCATATCCTCCGACAACAAGGATGAGACAACTTCATCAAACTTCAAGGTAGTTGTATTACTACCTATGGCCACAACCAGACTATCCCATGAGTCTGGTAAATAGCAGAGTAAACTGATACACTTATCTTCATCTGAAATTTTAATCTCAACAGATACTAACTGACTTACCACAATATTGAAGGCGTTCAAATGCTCTACCATTGAGTCTCCATCTCTCATCCTCAGGTTATACAACTTCTTTCTCAGGAATAGTTTATTTACTAGGGACTTAGGCTGATACAACTTCCCCAATTTACCCCATAAATCCTTGGTTGTAGCTTCCTCTGACACATTCAGTAATACTGAATCTGAGAGACACAATCGGATTGTGCTCTTCGCCTTCCAATCCAACTTTTTCCAGTCATATGTTGAAGTTCCTATAGGTCCAACACCTAGATCTATCGCGATCCACTGATCTTTTTTCACCAACAGATCTACGATCTTGAGCTTCCACAACTCAAAGCTTTTCCCATTAAACTTCTCGATCTCCATTTTCGAATTGCTCGCCATTTCTTTCACCTGAGAAAACAACACCATAGGTCTCCCATTGTAATAAGGCTTATCACAGTCCCGAGCCAAACCCTTGACCACAAAGGCGCCCCCCTAAAGCCAACAAAGCTCTGATACCAAATGTAGATTTTAACCTTGTACAATATTTACGGCAAATAGGTTTTCAGTAAAAGAACAAAAAAGATACAATGGAAAATACAAACATTACACATAAATTTTTGCCTTGGAAACCCAAATAGAGAAAACCAGCATATTCTATATCCATTCATTGTGATACATTGTTTACAATACAATATACATATAGGAGCCAGCGGCATCCAAAACCCTAACCCAATGACCTGGATTAGTCAACAACCCTAATTCCTTAACCGGAAATAGAAAACAATCGACAAAAACCATGTGTCGAAAAACCACCCAACATTGGACATAAAAATCGAGGCAACATGAAAAACAAGGCAAACATGTGACACGTTTCATGACACTACTACTCGTGCAAAGAATATAACACATACCCAACAGAAATGTGATCAATCGCAACCCTTGTAGTAAAGAGAATCACTTTATTGTTAATCGAGAGGTTGAGTATGAGTATACTTTCTACAATTCAATCTTGTGAACATAAAAATAGAGCAAGAGTAGCAACCCAAATGCCCATCTTTCCCCTTGATTGAACCAAATCCAAAGCAATCAAGAGTAGTGATGAGCACACCTACCCAAAGGGAAATGAATCCATAAGTGAGCACTTTAATCATAATTGTGTTGCCGAGAACCTCTTGAATATCTATCGACTTTAATCAAAGTAATTTCCATCATTAACCACAGTGTGATCCTTGTCAGTTGTTGGTACTCCAACCCACAAAGCTCTATAAGATGATGCCTTAACTTTGCGTTGGCTATACACTAGCTAGCTCACCAACTAGTCACATAAACTTTGCCTTCATATCTCATGCCTATGAAAACATCCCAATAAATATATTGGGTAGAAGTTTATTTTGACATTTCTAAACATGGTGATAAGTATGATGATAAATCCCATGTGGCTCGAGTGTTTAATTGTTTGAGGGGCATCCTTGCTTGTACTTTGTGACGTGATGATTAGGATTTGCTTGAAGTGTTTCCAACTTGATATTTATCAAACGATGTTTGCGGGGTAAGAGATGTGTATGGTGTTTACAACATTTTTATTCCTTAACATGAAAAAGTTAAGAAGGGGAAGGTTTGATGTAGTATTTTTATTTTTATTCCTTAACATGAAAAAGTTAAGGAAGGTATGATATAGTAGTGGAAAGGGTTGAGAGGTACGTTTTACATTCTCTTTAATTAAAATTAATTAAATTTAATTTTAGTTAAATTTATTTGATTTACTACGATGAGACTAAAAAAAATATAAGATTAGTAAATATATTTCAAATTTTATTAAATCATAAATCATAAATTATTTTAGTTAAATTTATTTGATTTACTACGATGAGACTAAAAAATATAGGATTAATAAATATATTTTCAAATATTTCAAATTTTATTAAATCATAAATCATAAATTATTGTATTCATGCTAATTTTGCAAATTGTTGATATAAACATGGATTTATAATGAGAACTATATCAATGACTATTACAACAAGTGAAGTTAGCAACGAAATTGTTTATACTGCCTCTTGAAAATATTTTAATGTAGTAGTTATATATAATATAAATGTGAAAATTTAAAGTAATTATGAAACACTTAAACTTTTTTAAAATAAATTAATGAATAAAAATTGTGAGATATTAGTACTATTTATAACATTCCAAAGTAGGATATAATTAGAATACTCTTGCTTTTCTATAGAACTATTTATAAGACTCCAAAGTATGATAGATTTAAAATGCTCTTGTTTTTCTAGACTTGTAAACAAGACACTATCGAAACATCCAATATCACTTAATTAATTTTAAGTTAAACAATAACAATATTATATATTTACTATTAGAAAAATAATGTTGTTATATTAAAATTTGAAGTCAAAGCTATCTATTATCATTTAATTAATTTTAACTTAAACAATAAGAATAACAATATTGTATATTTATGATTAGATAAATAATGTTATTTATTAAAATTGAATTTCACTTAAAATTTGAAATTCTATGTGTAAAGATAAAGAGATTTTAAGAATAAAGTATAATTTGTATAGCCTTAAATGTAACATTTAAATTATATTAAGTTATAAACATTGGATGGTTTTAAAATACTAGATTAATGTGATCTTAGTTTGATATGTGTTGTTTTAGAGTATAAAGACAATGATGCCACTCTTAGGTTTTGTAATTGATTATTGAAACCATTATTTTAAATTGTAATTGATTATTGAAACCATTATTTTAAATTGTAATTGATCATTGAAACCATTATTTTAAAAAAACTCTTATGTTTTGTAACTGATTATTGAAACGATTATTTAAAAAAAACTCTTAAGTTTTATAATTGATTATTGAAACAATTATTTTAAAAAAACTCTTAAATTTTGTAATTGATTATTGAAACAATTATTTAAATAAAATTGTAGATTAATGATTAATGTAAATAAAGAGTGCATATACTACAAGAGTGCTTCACTTTACATATACTACAACATTCCTGGTGTCCATCTTCATAAAAGGAAAATAACTCTTTGCTCCTTACCAATGCTTGAACTTCCACAGCCTCAGGAAATGTGTATTCAATATGAATGTTATAGTGTTTCTCAACCTCTCTCGGATGGGGTGTCTACGGACTTTACAGGCGGACAACCATAGGGGAGGACACTTGGCTTGGTCTCTTGCCACCTGGAGCGAGCACAAGCATACCCTCCCTCTACCATCACCTCACGATTTTAAACTCTTGGTCGCCGCTCCTCGACTTTCACTCGCTGTCGACCTGGTCTTATTACTTGGCGACTCAGTTCGTGGGAATTTTAATGGGGATGGGATGGATGAAGTCACAGTCCCATCACCCGTCCAGGCATGGTGGTCGTAGGCCTAAGTCATGGAACGCCAAGGCTCATTCGAGCCTTTGGCCTCCAAAGTCTCGACCCCCACCGGATTTTGGTGTCGTCCTTCTCCTCTGGTTCAAGCTTCTGCAGTCCTCTTGGCCCTCGGCACCCAAATTCTCTCTATTTTTTCTGCAGTATCACTTCGTCCGACTGGTCTCACGCTCGTCGAGTAACCACTCTCACTTTCCTCACACGTTCTCTATCTGGTTTCAGGTGGCCATTTCCATGCCTCGACTCAGGGGGAAGTTGAAGAAGGGAGTGGCCTGGTATGCGACCAGAGGAATGGCCGCGAGAGAGCATGGGTCTTCTCCAGAAACTGAGCTCGCTTCCGCCCTGAAGCCTATTGTTGCTCCCACTCCGACTCTGCCTACTCGAGACAACATCCCAGACCTTTCCCCATTGTCGAATCCCTTTGCTTGTCGAGTAAAATGGTTCAATAGCCTCAAAAACTCCCTTGGCTTCACTCCCAGGCTTAGTCTGCCCCCCCCCGCCCCCCACCACTCTCCACCTCCTCCTTCTCCATCTCCACCCCCTGTCACCTCCACTGTCCCCTTTCATTCATCTCCTTCCTCTGACTCCCCCACTTCCTCCTATGACTCCACAATTCCCCCTTCGTTCTCCTCAGCTTGCTCCTGCTGTGCAGAAAGGGATGCTCTCAAGGAGTCCATGGATGACCTTAAGTGTGGAATCAAGGACATCAAGACCACCATTAAAGAGATGCAGCACAAGGAAATAGAGCGATGGCATTGTGTGGACCTCCTGATGACTTTCCTGCAAGACCTCAGGCAGGCTATCTCGGAAAGAGATAAGATCGACATAGACACCATGCATGTGTGTTAGGATTTCTCGAGGCAAAGGCTCGACCCCGACATTAGATAATTCCTTCTAGCTTAGGTTTCTTATTTTCTGTGTTTTCAGATAATTTAGTTCATTTTTTTTTTGCCCTGCATGGCCTCTCGGTTTTAGGAATTTTGGTCTTAGCAAAAGACCAGTCCTTTGGGTTTGGTCTATCTCAGTCTAGAATTCAGAATCTATGCCCTACGTGGAACTGTAGATCACTATCTCTCACTGCTCTACAAGTTTTGCATGAACAATTTGATTTTTAGGCCATGTGGCAGCTTTGGTTTCCCACCAGGGCAATGCTTTCATAGCCGCCTATGATAGATTAACAGTTGTAATCTTTTTGCTTCGCGGGTTTTAATATAATACCTAACTTACAAAAAAAATAGTGTTTCTCAACCTCTATAAAGAGTTGATATGTCTGAGGATTAAGCCTTCCAGTATCAATATTGAACACTCTGAATGACCAACCTGTCAACCGAGCATATTCAATCAACACTACATATTCTGCTCCACTACACCAAGTACATATCAAGTAAATAAACTGACATTATAGCACAATCTATATCCGCCTATTACTTGCCCCCTCATTCAAAGCATTAAAAAAAATTGTTAATAGAAAGTCAAGAAAAGGGGTAAAAATAACCTGAAGGGAATCACAATGTCATTACCGAACATTGATAGAGCCTTGTCCATGATTTCCAAAGCGCGTGCGTTAATTAGATTCTCGGCCATCTCATCATAATCTACCTTTTCCTCAACCAATTCTGTAAAAAATATTCAGCGCTTATTATGATTTGATCAAAGATTGAAATTCGACTTAAATATTCTTTGATTACTTTTGTATAAATGAAAGGAACATGAGATTTAATGGTTCCACTTATTATAATTTTTTAAATTAAAAAGAGAACAATCCACTTATCTCAAGCAATATGTGTGGTGTTGAATGTAGACACACGACACTCTGCATGAAATGGTTAGCCTTGACTGCTGGACTTACCTATAGCTATCCCCATGGTGTTGCATGTAGACATTTGGGAAAAATAATTTAATGATCTACCATCCCATTACTTGAAGCTAAGTTATCATCCCTTTACCTGTAGGCTTTGAGTTCATATCTGAGTTTTAATTGTTTCACCCGCATATTTTGATTTACGCTCATTGTTGTCTGTCAACATAATAATCGAAACTTCTCCATAAAACCTTGGCAATCCAAATCCATGTAGAACAGTAAGATCCATATGGTGAACGACTGGCTGAAAAGGAAAAACAAGCATCGAAAAGGGATTTGTATTGTTTTTTAGATGGAGAATAGCCCCTTTCAATCATTAATACAGAACCGACAACAATGAAATCTGATGCCATTTTAGACATAACCAACGATGGAACTAGGGTTTGGAGTTTCGAGTCAAGCTTGATCGAGGTTGATCCAGTGAGCAGAGTGGAACTGAAAGAAAATGGTTTTCACACCATGCCGAGAACAAAGATTGTCTATAGAATTGGTTCTTCACCCTGTCAATTTGAACAGCTTTAAGCCCTTGCTGCGAATGCAATGAATGTTGCCAGAATTAACATGTGCCATGGTACGATAGACTGGCACCGCAGTGTCATTAGGAATGTTAGGAAACTGAATGACGAGAAGATGAGAAGGGATTTGCGGTGATGTATGATGGATACTGAAGGGACCGAGATTCATATGGGTGACCTCATCCTCTGTTAAAGTCGAGGTTCACATTCGATCCTTGTTCCAAATGTGTTTGAGGGTTGTTTTTTATTCAAAATGTATAATGAACCGTAAGCTGAATGAAACTAAATCCTCATGGAACTAGGTACATTCCCAGTGTTAAATAGTACTAGATAGATATAACTCAAAATTTAATTGATCATCCTCTAGACTGTTTTAATTAATTACATATAATCAGTAAATCAATAAGAAAAAATCAATAAAAATACAAGTGGAGAATGGAGGATTGGTATTTATTGTTCAATAGTTGCATTTGTTTAAATTAATTTTATGTTGCATAATTTAATTTAAGAGTAGGAACTAATAATTGATTTGCAACAATGTTGATGTGCAAGACATAAATATGATTTCCTCTTGTACTTAATGCAACAACTCATCAATTATAAGCATCATCTTTTTGTCGAATCCTGGCAATCTAAATGTCAATGGAGAGGTGGAAAATTAAATTATTTCAAAAAGAAGGAGCTAAATCCGTGAGCGGAGCCCATGATTGCCTTTTTAAACCTACAAAGATTTTGAGCGTTTGTAGTACTTGTCCACTTAATAACTACTAATACTAGTCGTCACATGAACAAAGTGAAAACAAATGGAAAAAAACCAGGCCTTCCACTGTAATATTGAAATCTCAAAATCTCACAGTGAAAACGGAAAAAACTACGAAAGTGAAAAAGAACGAAAAAACTATTGACTAGAGTGGACCTCCCACTACTAACTAGACTGGACCTTCCAGTGTAATATTGAAATCAGATGGGAATGTTAGGTCACTGTTGTGAGGAGGGTAAGCCATGTCTCTTTCCAATTATTTAATTTCTTATATTTAATTTCCTCTTGTATTAACTATCAAAAAGTAAGCATAGATGGAGGTGGAGTAATAAGAGTAATGAAGTACTAGACTTGGCACACATAGATGGAGATGGATTATTGAAATAAATGAAGGACAAGACGTACATAGATGGAGATGGAGTAATTAAAGTAATGAAGGATGACAAGTGGCACTTTTTAAATTATTTTTTATTTATTTTTAAGATTATTTTTTATTTTTTATTTTTTAAAATTTTTATTTATTAAATGTCACATGGTAAATTAGTCAAATGAAATATTTCTACCAATTAAAAATTAGAAATAACAATTTCAAAATTTCAAAAACCTAACCCACAACTTTGACACTTAGCTAACACGTTTTTACATTTCGGAGTACGACTTTGATTCCGATGTTGGATCCACAGCCTTATCGGAAAGAATAATTAAATTCTCATCTGAAAAGTTGTCCACCATATCGAGATTGAAACAACTTTATCGTGTATTTCTATGTGTGTCCCCCTTTGTTATACCAAAACCCCAACGCGTGTTCTTTGTCGTCATCTCTACAACAAACAAAGCAAAAGTAATGAGGTCATTGTTGTGAAGGGCTCAGAAGAGAGGAAGAGGAGGAGGAGGTGATGGAGAGAACAACATACCTTCGATGGAGGTGTATGGCAATGATATTATGCTGACTCCAAATCGAGCGTAGCAGTGAACATATATGCTCGAGAGAAATAAGGAAGGGACTCACTTCCCACTCCCAAACACCACTCACAAAAACAAAAGTATTCCAATAGCGTTGTTGAACTACCTACAGTGAGAAACCCGCTACAATACAATTACAGTGTGTGCTTCAACCATCTGGACTATCATTTGATGCATTCTTTTGAGTAATTATTTGGTAGAGTAACTTGTATAAGTTGTTGTTAGAAGCTACTCCTTCTCCGATGGCTCGTTTGGCATTTTCCTTTAGTTTTCCAATTCTTGTACTCATTGTATCTCCATCCTCTCCTCCTATCAAATTCCTCACCAACATCACCAATTCTTCTCTTTTCATTGTATTTTTCAAGTGCAGTCCTATTCCCCACTCTTCACAAATAAATTTCACACTTGCATGTTTTCAACATAGAAGGGCTAACATATCATCGATACACTGGTGCTTATGCTTTCTAATGCCGAGTTCCACACACTTGATTTAAAAATCCTCCCACAAATGGGTGGGACAATACCTTTCTCTAGGGCACCCACTCCACCAACAAACCTTTATCCTTTGTTTCCTCAATGAATTCTTTAGGCAATATGGCAGATTCACCATGAACTACATCTTGCCAAACAACCAACACAAACTCTTGGATGCAAATTCCAGGATTTGTTCATTAGAAAAAACTAGAATGCTTCCCAAACAAACATACATGACAGAGCATGGATTCCTAGTATCCAACCATGTCTTTGTTCCTTCCATATACTCAATTCATCTAAGGATCCATACTTATCTTTATAATGGAATGATTGAGAGAGAACTAAAGGACCAATGACATATACATGGAAGTTAATTGAAAGTGCCTCCAAGACTGGGCCTTCCAGTTCTTCAAATGTGTTAACTATTAATGCAGTTGTTGATAATGTACCTTGGCCTTGAATTATTCACTATTGAAGACTAGGATCCGAACGGTCTATGACTAAGAAGAAGTTGTGCATGTCTGTCAACCTAGTCATCCCCTCACCACGATTTGGTCCTACAAGGATTTCTCATGGCTAGATCAACTAGGGGGTCCTCCGACACTTTTTTTATTCTTTCTCATCTGTATTGTTACCAGGCCCCGAGTCTCTTGACTTGAGGGATTGTTCTTGTCCTTGAATGGTCCTAAAAGGGCCAGTCAGTCATAAAGGTCCTCCTGTCCATAGTTAGGTCATCAATAATCTCCAATCCATAAGTCAGGGTAAGGTAAGTCAAGGTAAGAGGATCAAATCAATCTGTCTTCTGCAACTTTATAGTTGTCTAAGATCCCTAGTGTACGCAAGAAAAAATGGTGATCTTCAGTGGCTTACCAATAGACTTACCCATTATTGGAGATTTACAAGAAGAAGAAGTAGTTGCTAGATCCCTCAAAGACTAAGCTCTCTACATCTTGGTTCCCTCTTGAACTTATATTGAATAAAATTAATGAGCACTCTTACACGTAGAGTGTTGAACGGGGCCATTTGATGGCGTTGGTTCATGTGTTTAATAATTAACATGTCAAAGTTTAAGGACACACGTTTTTATTCTCATAAGTGGAGTTCATCTTAAACATGATAAATGTCATCTCACGAGGATTTATGTCATGTAGTCGTAAATCAACACCGATAAAAATTTTAAAATCGAATGAAGGAAAATTTACAATCAATTTAAAAATACTTTTTAAATCTAAATTTATAACCAATATGGAAAAAATTTAAAGAATTAAATTTACTTATAAAAAGAAAATAGATGTTTATTCATTTTTAAAGATCTTAGATTAAAAAAAATGGAGATTTAAAGGAAAAGTGAGAGCCAACCAATTATTATGTGTAATTTTTTATAAAATTAAGTAAGATATCATATAGATTAATCTATTTATGTGAAAAATAATGTGAAATTTAACCTTATATTCACAAGTGTAGATGGTTATACCAAATGCATTTTTCATACTTTAAATACTTTAAGTGATGGTTTATTTTTTGAAGTCTTCACAAGTGTAGATGGTTATACCAAATGCATTTTTCATATTCGATGGTGTATTTTTTTGATGTATTCACAAGTGTAGATGGTTAGGCCAAATGCATTTTCCATACTCTAAGTGACGGTGTATTTTTTGAAGTCTTCACAAGTGTAGATGGTTATACCAAATGCATTTTTCATATTTAAGTGATGGTGTAGTTTCTTGAAGTTTTTGTTTTAATTTTTGTAAGGTGTAGGTTTGTTAATTCTCTAAGTTGAATTTATTTATTAATGAGCATAGATTCATTTTAGTTTTGGATCTATTATGCACTAAGAACTATCAAATCTCTAAAAATGCAACTTAAAAAATGTTGCATAATTTAAATCTCGAAGGATTTGATAACTCTAGAAGCATGATAGATATGGAGTTAAAATAGATCTATGCTGGTTATTTATATATATATACCACCTATCAACTCCATGTTGAGCACAAAAGAAATTGCATATCTCTCATACTCAATCCATAAATGTTTTAACGATAAGAACTTTTTTGACTTTCAATTATTATTATTATTATATATATATATATATATATATATATATATATATATATTCTATAGAAAAATATTTTTTAGTTACTAATATTTTTTTAAATGACATATGTATCTCTCTTATATGGAGAAGTAGAAAGCATCTATGTGTGGAATGATATAATTTTTTTGATTTCAATTCCTCTTTATATAAAGTTGATACAAATTATTTTACTTCAAGATGAATGTTGATAAAAAATTATTTTACTTAACCTGGATGTTAAAATATTTTTTTAAATGTCACACCAAGTTTTAATGAAATTTTTTCCTTTTAATGTGTACACACACATATATATACACATATAGAGAGATAATTTAACATGGACATTGAAATATTTTTTGTTCTTAATATTTTTTAAATGCCACATGTAAACTCCATGTTAAACACATAAGGGATTACACATTTCCTTCATAATAAATTGTAAAAAACACCTTTCAACATACTCATATTGATTTGAAAAGTCCCACAATTATACCATTTCTTCACAAAGTTCACTTAAACCCTTAATATATTAACTCCCTTAATATATTAACTCCCTGGATTATCAATCCATATTGGTCCTATAACAAGAATATGGGCATAGTTACCTTTACTCCGCCCCTAGGCAAGTTCTTTCTGTTATATGTTTAGAGATAATACATTGTATCTATATCTTCTTAGATATCCAATGTTGCTTTTAAGTTCCTTAATGTTTGTAAGAAGCATAATAATGAATCAATGTTTTATATTTTTTTAAATATTTTATGAATTAAATTCAATTGAAAATAATATAAAATAATATATATTCATTAAAAATTTTAATTTTTTTTTATTATAAAATCTAAAAAAATAAAATAATTTATTTTACAATCATTTATATCAGATCACAATTCTTAAATTTGAATTTCAAAATCATCTTGCGACCCTATTCTCCATCTTCGAATGACCATGTCTCGCGGTTACCCTCCTTCATAGTGCATACATATGGTCCTCCAAGCTTTGCTTCTATAAAAAGAAGAAAATAGGAAAATGGTCGGAAAGTTGGTAATTTATCAGACTAATTATTTTTTATAATCTTGGTGAGGGATTTTAAGTCTCCTTACCTTAAGGAGTAATGGCTTTCCAATTAAATGGATTGTCAATAGAACTATCCGCAATCATGTGGAAGGTGTCACATGAAAAAACAAGGATTGCAAGGTACTATAATTTATGTTGATTGTTAAATATATGTTGTTGAGTGGAAAATATATGTTGAACAATGAATCTTAATATAATTAAAAGTATGGATAATGAATTGTTTTTGTCAAAAATAATTTATATAATAAAAAAATATCATTATTGTTTATGCTATAATAAGACTAATAAACATAGAACTTTGTAATAATAAGTAAAAAAAAAAAAATATTGTTAAATGTGGACTAAAAGTTAGTACATAAATGAAATGTAAAATATTTGCAGTAAAAACACTTAGCTTAAAACTTTGTAAAAATAAGCAAAAAGGTAAATTGTTCAATGTCTAGTAAAGCTTGGTAAATAAATAAGTGAAACATATGCTCTAAGCAATGTAAATAAGTGAACTGTTCAATGGGATGTTAGCACATGATATTAGCATATGCGATAAGCAATGTGAAATGTTTGTAGGCAACAATGGACAAGAATCAACATGAAGTTTATGCACCTCTACATAGGCACATCGTCGCATAGCAAACACCTAGTCCAACAGTCGTCGATACGAAGTTTATGCACCTCTACATAGGCACATTGTCGCATAGCAAACACCTAGTCCAACAGTCGTCGATGTTATCAACAATAAAATATTGTTATGCATATGCATATGCCTAGCAAAATGCTTTTTTACACATATACATATATTAAAACTTGGCATCTCCATATTTAATATTGTGCATATATTTAACCTCGTCATATTTGAGAATATGCTTGCATATAAAAATGTTAAGTCATAAACTGTAAATATTAAAGTTTGTCATGTCCCTATTTAATAGTATGCATATATTGAAGCTTGTCATATTTCAGAATATGCTTGCATATAAAATGTTAAGTCATATATGTTGCCTATTACTTATGGGTTTGAGCAAAATTTTCCAGCAACGCGCAACACCCTTCGAATTGGAACATGGTCTACATTTGGGCTACAACAAAACTATTAAAATAAAATAATATGACTAATACTGTGACATTAGAAGCACTATACATTGAAAAAATCCACACTTTTACATGGTAATAGGTGGTAAAAACAATTCCTTTTATGTTGAGCAGAGAAATGAATTTCCTTTCTAGTTAAGAAAAGTAATGTGCATGTAATGGGTCTCATAATTAAGTGTGTGTTTGTTTGGATTTACATTGAAATGCACAGGTATTGGAAGAGATGAAATGTTACAATTAAGACAACCCTAGTGATCGTGTAAAATGAGTAGAAGAATAAAATGTATAAATTAAATAAAAATATTTACCCGTAGTGATTGTGTAAAATGAATAGAAGAATAAAATATATAAAGTAAATAAAAATATTATGATATTAAAAGATCTCGTTAAACTTGAACGAGAGAGATAAAAGGAGAGGCAAGGAACGAGCAATAGCTCTTTCGCTTGATAATTATTAGACTAAGTGGTGTTGTGTTGGGGATACACTTGTGCAGAGGTGCGGAAGCTATACCTATGTTGTTATGCATACATGTATACCTTTCACACCTCCACACAGGTGTATCTTTTGCACAACAACACTTAGTATAACAATTATCAATGTTATCAATGCATAGCAATATTCTATTATTGATGACATTGATAACAATTTGAATTGTGGAGTTGTGGGACTCTATGGAATCAAATAATTTCCCATGGCCAATCCTCTTTGGAGGTTTTTGGATCCAAAAATATCAGAGTTAGATGCACTTGTTTGTGAAACTACATTGCTTCCATTGTTGAAAGATTGCTACATATGCCCAAAAGAAGCTATTTCATTGAAAAACATAAAGACTTTGAACTTAAAACAATCAAGTCCAGGACCATAGATTCTGATCATGTTCAAAATTAAAAAATACTTGACAGTACATGACATTGGTTAAGCTATAATACATATAAGATAAAAAATAATATATATAAATAAAGTTAAGTGTCGGTTAAATTGTCGGTAATGAAGCACATATGAATTAAAAAATAATGACAAGTGGATAAAACATAAGATATATAAAGAAACTCATATGTCTATTAAATATACAACTGCCAAAAACATTTCTTGGCCAAGTTCAAAAAATATACAACTGCCTTTTAAATATGATTTGTAAAAAGCCAAGACCTTTGTCTAAACGGACTGGGATTGGGGCTCTCGTGGACTATAAAATAGAAGAAAGAGTTGCAATAGAGAAAGAGACATAGTTTGTAACGTCCCCAGCCCTTTAACATCTGTCGGGTAACGCTACCTAAACAATCGTATCTTTGTTTTTCGACTCTGATACAAATTTGTAACGTCCCCAGCCCACCCAACAGGTCGATCCACGCCACAGAGGAAACTTTCATGCTCTGATACCATATACATTTATATGCATATCTATCTAATGCAATTTAAACAGTTATATCATTATGTTCATACACCTATTCATGTGTAAACAACATTAAAACATACATGCAATATATACAGACAATTCTAATAACATTATAACTTGATTTCAAGATACACATCATATAGAGAACACATATTGGGTACTTATCTTTTAATACATGACCACCAACTGTGTGCAGACCTTCCACGAACCTCCCATCCTTAGACCACGTTGCTCATCACGCTCAGCAGTGGGTCACCCCTGAGCTGGGAATAAACTCCATCGGGCAAGGGATTCCTAGGCTTGGCAAGGACAATAAGAAAGTCACACAAATCAATAGGAAGGATTTTCTCCCAGGAGCCACCTACGCCCACAGACCCTCATTCCCCACATGCCTGTCCCACCCCAAGAGTGTACACCTTCACTATCACAAGTCCATCAGTTGTCCACCTCCCTTCCAGGGCTTCAACGACATGATGGACCGGAAGTCTCAAAGTATTGTAGCTGCTACGGGACTCCCTCCAAGAGAGCTCACTTCCTCATCACACTCTCTGACTTGGAGAGAGTTTCTCATAGGCCTGACAACCTGCCTCTTCTATCCAGCTCATAAGTCCAGTGGGTATCCTCCACAGCCAAAATTGGGTATGGGCTATGGTAATGACATTAAGCCACACCAGTCCAGAGAAAATGTGGGTAGCAACAACAAAGGCTAAGGCGCGATATGGCTCAGACACTATGCATTTGTGTTGTGCTTCACAGGAAAAACAATTAGCTTCATAACACGGGTGTGTGGGTTTCAGAAGCTACAGAGATCGACGATGGAGACAATGGCTGGCTATGTCAAGGCTTTCCCTGTCTTAGTGCTTGCATCAGTGGGGAGTATGTGTGAGTTCCAGAGTGGCGACCATCACGAGAATGGTGAGGGAACCCCCAACGAGCTGAATTTCCCACCTAAAAACTGCATGCACCCAGGTTGACACATGTCTTTATGAAGCTACATGAGCTCCACTTAATACTCGTTCCCTTTCCTCGGGAACTTAGGAAAACATAGGTTGTCAAACCTTAGCCTCTAGGAAATAATAATATAATATTATTCCTTTAGAGGTAAGCCCTCTAGCTTAGCCCCTCCCTTTCCCTACCTAGTGGATCTTAGTCCCCCATAACTCTTTCTTTGTGGTCATTCTACATGCAGCGATTTAATTTTTTTAATGATGTGAGTATTTACATATAAAAAATTAGGCTCATTCGCCTTAGAATCTGGGCTCTCCAGCCTAATAAACACATAAGTCTTCCAACTTATAAACACTTGGCTCACTAGCCTATAAACATAATTACAATTCAACAGGGGCTCGGCCTTGGGGTGTTACATAGTTAGAAATGACTGATAGGTTTTTACAGAGCATAAAAGAGGCAATTTTGGTATGTTACAAAGTGATGAAACAAAAGAAGATAAAAAGAAGATGAAACACTTGTTTGACTACTCACCAGGAAGGAAGTTTTATGTTGTTTTGATTTGTATGTTGTACATATGCATGTGGATTTATAGAAGTTGTTTAGTGGGACTACTGTTGAACTATTTCTAGTGCTTATTCTGGGATGACAATATGTTCCATGGAATTCTTGATCCAGTTATCAATAAATATTTTCATTGGCATGATGGTTATTTCTTGCTTCACCCGAAGAGCGAAAATCTGCTCATCTACTTCTTTGCATTCCAACTTTACTTTGTGGATGACTGAGGTCTTCGTTGTTATTAACAAATGTAACAAGCCATTGTTTTAGTTCCTCATCATCAAATTGGATGAGACTGACAAATTCATTAGCCAATGTGGTTTTCATTGTGTCCATCTTACTATCAAGCTCTTCTTTGGTGATTATGGTTGAATTCTTGATGAAATATGGGCCTTGTAGTTCCTTAATAGTAGCAATTTCTTTTAAAGTAGCATCTCCTCTTTTTTCATGGATCTTTTCATAAACAACTATTACACCTTATAGGACATCTATTTGTTCTTCCCAACCTTCCTTTATTTACTTTATTGTTACTTTTGAGGGCAGTCGTTTCTGGATTATTTGATACTCATTCATACTAGTGACTTGTGCGATGAAAGTAGCTACCTTTTTTTTTATAATAGGCTTGATCATGTTGCAAATTTTTTTGCAAATGGTCAGTAAAATTTGCAATCCTTTTTGAAATATTAAGTAGACTGATACTGACCTCCCATGCCTCTCTATATTTCCAGTCTTTTGTTAATTTTTTATCAATGTACTGTCTGACTATATTGAGAAATTGAATGGATTTTGTGATTAGATTTGAGGTTCCAAGAGTACTTGGAAGTATGTGTTATGCTAGCAGTATGGCCAATGGATTTGGAAACAGTGGCTTCAGAGTCACTGCATCTTCAAGCTCACTTATTCTCTTCTTAAATATAATAGTTTGTAATTCATGCTCAGAAATGGAATTGTGAAGGGAATCTCCTATGCATTGATGTAGTTCCATGTGCGCAGATGGTCCAATTCCCGAAACATCCACATGATTAGTTGAGTGTTGAACGACCTTTCTATTTTTACCACTGACCTTCTCTATGTGCAATTTTCTTTGGTTTTTGTGGTATTGAGTGTTCTGTAGCGTCAAGGAATGTTGTTCAGACACCATCAGTTCTTCTCTGGAAAAATCATGTGCAAGATAATCACTTTATGCAATTCTTTGGGCTACCCAATCGTGTAGCTCTGTACTCTGGGTTTGCATATCATTGACACCTCCTAGACTTTCTAGGATTCTTGGGCTTCGTGAATCTTGGGAATTGTCTTTGTTTGGAGTACATTTCCTTTTTTATCGTGGCAACAAATGTGTGCATTCAAGATTGACATGGCATGGTTACTCTCCGCCATCACCTCCAACACATGTTTCATTACTCTCTTCTATGTTTACATTGTTTCGTTGTGTTCTCTATCTAGAGGATGAGCTCTTACATGTTTGGGGATTGGGAGGAGACCAAGCATCGATGATACCTCTGCCCCTTTGTCTTGCCTTGCTTTGATTTTTTCGTATTTGAGATTATTTATGTTTCCAAGTCCTCGCTACATCCACTGATCTCCTTTTTGGAACAAGGATTATCACCGGTTTCCTTGTCAAATCATGTGAAAAAATTACTATACCTTATGGAGTTTAAGTGCTAGGAAAGTAGACCTTGGGGGTTAAAACCGCTTAGAGGTTCTGCTTCCTTTAGATCAAATTCACTAAGTATTTATGAGACCTATTTGAGATGTGACATATTCTTGACCTTTGTGTCCCCAACTTGAAAAGGCAATGAAATGAACTATTTTTTTTCTTTTGTTGTCAAAGGTAATGCACAAGGTTTTATACTGGTGACAAAATTCTACGACAAAATATCTATCACATACAAACGTAGGCAGTGGAAGGAGATTTTATTGGAAACCATACAATCAAATGTATATATGGTTTTCATCTTGAATAGAAACACCTTTTTCTCTCAGCAATTGTTCATCTTCCTGAGTTATTCTCTTGGGTTCTGTCCCAACCAACATGTGTCTGAACTTTTTAACAAAACTATCTTGAACAATGAAAAAAATGTATCTTTATTTACATTTAAATAGTACAGGGGGCCAGAATTGTATTGTTTCATTCTGCATATCTATAATCGCTTTAACATGGATACTATCAAATACACTACAATAAGCAATTGAAAAAACCAAATATGCATCCATATAAAAAATTTGAACAATTAAGTAATTTCTCAACTGAGAAAAATGCATCTGATATTAGCTCTGCCTATTCAAACATCGCATCTTTCTGGAATGTAAAGTATAGTGCATACAATGCTAACCTGGGTATCTGTGAAGTGGATTGTCGGTTAATTACATCTTTAAATATCCCTGAAAAGTCCCAATATGGATCTTGTAGAAAATTTATATCAATTGCTAAAAGGTTCATGGGCATATTTGCAAAATGTAGCAGAAATTCTCCCAAAATATTGACATCGCCTGCTTGGGACGCTAGGAACGTGTTTGCTTCTGCAATTTTGAAATGTTTATTTCCAATTGGAAGTCAAAGCATTCTGTTAAAGGTGTTTGAAATTACTTGCATTAGATTCTTTCCTTTTGTTGTGAGCTTAATGATTCTTGTCCTGCTATCGAATCTTCGAGCACACCAGGATACGAGTTCCTTGCAGTCTAAAAAAACAGGTACATAGCTAACGTTGACAATCCATGTGATCCAAAGTTTGTTTTCTTTTCTTCGACAATCTTGCTCAAGAACCATGCGTAGAATGTAGACCAATGGAAATTCTTGTTGTCTTTAGCAAGTGAATTCATAGTATCATCACAAAATGGCTCGGTTCTCTTTCTATTTTCCATATGACTGTTTTTTAGATCAACCTTGCATATGTGGAGATTACAAATAATGGATTACCAAGGCCCATTTGCTTTAAAGCTAAGTTCATGTTGCGTATTTAGTACGATGTCCTTTCCACACATATGAACTATTTTTGGACCACACGTAATCATAATTAGAAACCACTAAGCAATGCATAGAACAATGCAACATTTACTTTGTATTATCCATGATTTTCATGTTTTCTTCCTAAGTTTGTGCAAATCAAATTGTCATAAAAGCTTCCTCTTTAGTGCAAGTTAGATCGATTGCAAGAATTGATGTTGGAAAGGTATCAGATGTACAAAGGACATCAATTGTGAAACATATGCATGTGCCATATGTGAAGATAAGATAGTAGAAAAATAATATGTGCAAGGTCGGAAATCGCTAACTAAAGAGGCGTTTGGTAGCGAGTTGGGATGTGCCTACATGTTCAATTAGTATATGGTTTGGTTGCTATATGTCTACAACTTCGATACCAATTATCAATTTACAATCGTTGTCACCTCACAGTTTCTACAAAGTTAATGTTAATGTCATATTTTTTAACTCTAGCAACTAAGTTTGTATATCGCCCCTTTGTGGACTGTATATGCTATACACGTGTTTCTTTAAATGTACTTTGAAATAGGTGAACATTATGAATAATACATTGTGAAGAGCGCATTTCTTTAAACGCCAACTACATAGGGTGTATTTAGTAACATGCACTTTTTACAGGTTACTTGGCTACTTCTATGCAAAATGAATAGTACAAGGAATGGAACAACTCATAGAAATCTACGACATTTACTTCACATAGTTGCTTAATAGCCTTAGATTTGACCAAATATAACTGCCATAAATTTTTTTGTTACTGTGCGAATCAAATTGCTTGTCAGTATCAATGGTGTGAAATGGACATTTACTTCACACAGTTGCTTAATAGCCTCCGTATTTTTGCAAATATGACCAAATGTACGTGCCATAAATGACTTTATTGTCATGCAAATTAGGTTGCTTCTCATAATTCACGGTGTCGAACGATTGCATATGTGATAGTGTGACATCCTCAGACAGGGTGAAACGTTATTTCCTTCTAATTGTGATGCCTCTACAATTGCTATATGATTTATTTTTTTCTGGAAATGCACTATGTTTTATAAATCCTGTTATCAAAAAACATCCTCAATGTAATGATTATTGACGGTTTATATAGTCCTTTTCATTAACAATATGCGTAGTTCATACCTAGCGATGTATTATGCATATATGCATTGGATCGTTGGTATTTGTAATTTCAATACCAGTTATCGATCTAGGTTGTTGGTCATTTAACAGTATGGAAAAAGTAGATTTCCCTGTCATATTGTTCAAATTTTGCAAGAGACTATGCCTATGGAATCAGAGATGTGATGGATACCCTATGCAAAGAACACTAGTGGTTTATTTTCTTATCTTCCACACGTGTCTTTTCTTCGATCTAATTTGTTATACGTGAAATGTGTGAATAGTACATTATGAAATTCCAATTGGTTTATGCCAAATTTGACATTTACTTGCCACCTCCTCTGAATGGCCTCTGTCACATCACAAATCCAACCAAATCAAGTTGCAATAAATCACTTCATTATTGAGCAAATTAGGTATGTTGGAAAAAAGAGGGGCATGCAACAATGACAAATGCAAAGTACCTCGACCCAAAATTTGTGACTTTTTTACATAGTTCAACTTTGTTCTCAACCATGATTTTCTTTTGTGTGTTATTAATATTAATAAATTTATGCTCGTAGCCACAAGAGATTGTTATCTATCGTTTGAGAATTTTAATAAATATAATAATTATATAACTGAACCAAGAATAGTTTTATACTAGTCACATAATATGATTACATATTAATTATTATTAATATCAATAATGTTATACTTGTAGTCATAAGAGATCGTTATCTGTCGTTTGAGATTTTCAATAAATATAATAATTATATAACTAAACCAAAAATATTGTTATGATTACCTATAATTCTCTCTAATGTTATCCTAGG
>ML833032.1:56061-76998 GCA_009831015.1 Picea engelmannii
AAGACCTTATTTCAGTGTTGATAGTAGAAATTGAATAGGCAATTTAATTATAGAGTTGTAATTGATAGTAGGAACAAGTGCATCTACAAGAATTTAATAATAAATTTAGTTATGCAGTTGTATTGGATGGTTGGAATGCATGCATGTACATGTGCGACACAAGTGAAAGTGACTCTGGAAGTTTCAATGTACTAGTCCTAAATAGATGTCTTGTATTTAGTAAGCGTTTGTTGTGTTAAAGATGTATAATTAAGGTTCATTAACTGAATAATTAACTTTTTATTAAATTAATAAATAATTATTAATATTTGTAATTATTTGTTGTGTTTGTTTTGAGAATTGTTTTTATACCAACTAACAAACATCATTATCAAATACTATGTTATAAACCTTTGAGAAAATTTCTATCATTTACACTAATTCCAATCACACACGAAAATCACTACATCGTCTTTTTTGTGTTTTATTTACTAAGTATTTTCTATGAGGGAATATACCTTTGCGGAGGTGCGGAAGCTATATAGTTAACTTTTATTAAATTTATAATTAATTTTTATTTTTTACATGAAAAAATCATTTTGTTAACAATATGAATATGCATGAAAGTTACTTGATGCTCTAAAGAAACTGCAAGATAGGGTTTGACAGTCGAGGTCTCAACAACGTACATAATGGTTACCAAAGGGGGTGGCAATGGAACCCCCTCATACAAGAAAGTAGTGGTGGACAGGGGGAAAGGCTCGCGAGGCGTTGGTTTCAAAGAACTGCTGACAAGCACCTCGGGATCAGGATCAGAAAAGAACCAGGAGAGCAACCAGGAAAAAAGGGATCGTGTGGGGGAAGAAGACAGAGAAGCCCAGAAGGATGTGCAGGAACCAATGAACCCCAGTGGGGAAAATGGGTGCAACCCATGTAAACCTAAAGCAGTAATGATACCCAAGGTTATACTGGAAGACCCACAAACGCAAATCTATCGGGACTTGATGAAGACGCATGCACTAATTTGCAAATTCATGGAGTTGTGGCCCACAAAAAGAACGTTGCGCAACTGGATAAAATATCAATGGAAGCCAAGTGGAGAAGTGGAACTCCACCTAGGCTCTAAAGGTTTCTTCACAGTAGTCTGCATGAACCTGGAGCATAGAGATAAAGTCTTTGAGGGGGGCCATATTTCCATGCCTCAACAGGGTTGTACATGCGACCATGGAAGGAAAAGTTTTCCCCAGAGAAAGAAACCTTTAAAAATGTCCCAGTCTGGCTGAGGTTTTACTCCTTACCGCTAGACTACTAGTTGTTTTCCACCTTCGAAGCAATTGGGAAAAAGCTTGGAAAATATGTTAAGACATCGGAAGCAACCCTAAAAGGGAGATATACATCGTATGCAAGGATCTACATAGAGATGGATGTTTCGGGGGCGCTCCCAGAACCCATAATCCTAGAATTCAGGGATGAGGAATGGATACAAAGCATCGACTATGATAAAATCCCATTTAGATGTAGAAGATTCCATGAACATGGAAACCTAATAAGAGAATGTCCGCTCAACAAAAAATAAGAAACGGAAAACACCAAAACACAGCAGGATGAGGACGGATTTCTAAAACCGAATCACAGAAGCAAAGAAAACAAGAAACAAAGCAAAGCCCCAACAGGAAGCAACCCGAAATCTAGGACTAGACCAGAAGGACGGGACAAGGCTAACAAAGGGGAAGAAGGAGGAAAGGAAAATAAAAAATCTAGAGAAACCAGGGAACATGCAACTCATGAGAAAACATATATTCCAAGCAATAAGAGGGAATAGGGAGGTAGTGCAAGTCCTATGGAAATAAGAAACAAAGATACCAACACCCCAATGCAGGAGGCATACAGAGACTCGGAGATGACACCAAGCAAGGTAGGCATGGAAGATCCTGATCTCAGAGACATTGTGGAAAGGGAAGGAATAGATCTCTCGAACATATTGGAGCAATGGAAAAAGAAGGGAGTAGACAATGTGCCAGCAGAGCAACTAGATCGTATCCAATACCTTTTCCTTCTAAGGGAGGAAGAAAAATCCATAGGGATCAAGTGAATGCATGGTGAGATAGGACACCTGAGAATAAAAGAATGTGAGGGACCATCACAATAGTCACCCAAGCAGATGAGGCAGAAGAAAGGCAAGAAATAAAACAGCGTAGCCCTACAAGAACTAAGAGCCCTGCTAATAAATTCAGGTAAGATTAAAAATATCTTTCCCAAATCCCCCCCACATGTTTAAATGAATATTATAACATGGAATATAAGAGGCCTAAATAGCCCACGAAAGCAAAGAATCCTTAAAAAGAGACTGAGGAAGGAACAACCTGACCTATGTTTCATTCAAGAGACAAAATGCACTGTAGAGATAATGGAAACAATCAGTAAAAAACAATGGAGTAAGTACAAGATGGTGGTTTTTGAAGGCCAACAGATGGCAGGCGGTATACTCACCTTATGGAACCCACAATCGCTGAACCTACTAGCAGCCGAAGCTATGAGACACACACTTTTGGTTAACATGCAAATTATAGGTAACATTGAGGTGATTCTATGCACTAATGTGTATGGCCCCTAGAGGTTGGAGGAAAAAAGGAGAATGCTCCTAGACCTAGAAAATCGAAAGGCCTGATCCCGCAACCTCCACTGGATCTTGGCAGGGGACTTCAACATCATTACCATAATTGCAGAGAAAAAAGGGGGCACCAGGAGACTGGATAGAGATGCGGAAGAATTTTCAACTTTCATTGATACAATGGAGATGGTGGACATCAGAACCAGCAATGGCCAGTTCACCTAGAATAACAAATGAATTAAACATTACCAAGTATCCACAAGGCTAGATAGATTCCTGGTGTCAGAGTCCATTATTCTGCAGGGACTAACTTTAGAATGAAACATCCTTCCTTGGGGGGGTTCATACCATTGGCCAGCTCAATTGGAAGCAAACTTCCAAACCACCCTAAAGAACAGACCTTTTAGATTTGAGAAATTTTGGATCGAACACCCCACCTTCAAGGAGAACATCAACCAATGGTGGAGGAAGGAATTACCGGATCAAGGGACAAGGATTTTCAAACTTTATAAGAGACACAAGTACATCAAACACAAACTCAAGGAGTGGAACAAGGAAATATTTGGAAACATAAACCAAGAAAAAAAATATCAAGGATAGAATGAGGATACTCCAGGAACTCTGCATAGACGAGGGTTACACAGAGGATAGAAAAAGAGAAGAGATCCAAATGACCCAGGAATGGGAAGCAAGATGTCGACAGAAATAAACTCTATGGTGCCAAAAGTCCAGAATTAGGTGTCTAAAGGAAGGGGAGAGGAATACCAAGTTTTTTCATAGAACAACCATTGAAAGAAGAACCCACAACAAAATCCTGAAAATTAGGGATCAAGATGGGATCAAAAGAGAATCCCACAAGGAAATCGAAAGTACACTGGTCAATTACTTCAAGGGGAAAACCCAGGAACCCAATCAAGACAGAAATGAGACCATACAAAGGATAACTCAGCACATCCCCAAGGTGGTCACCGAGGAACAAAATATCAATCTAAACAAACCCATAAAAAGGGAGGAAATCGACCAAGTGGTCCAGGAGATGCCTAATGGAAATGCCCCAGGTCCAGATGGTTTCACAATGGAATTTTTCAAAGCCTACTGGGAAGTGGTTAAACATGACATTTATGGGGTGGTGGAAGACTCCAGATGCTTGGCCTCCATCTTGAAAGTGTAAAATTCCACAATGATCACTCTAATCCCAAAAGAAAATGAAGCAAGGACTCCAGATCACTACAGGCTTATAGATTTATGCAATGTAGTTTACAATATAATCTCCAAAGTCATAACCAATCACTTGAAACCTCTCCTACCCACACTGATTTCACAGGAACAGGGGGGTTTCGTAGAAGGAAGACAAATACTGGACAACATCATCCATGCCCATGAGCTCATACACACACTGAAAAACCAAAGGAGAGGGGGGATGATAATCCAACTTGACCTAGCGAAGGCTTACGACAAAGTTAGCTGGCACTATATGGCCAAGACGTTGGAAGCCTTAGGTTTTAACAACATTGGATCAACTAGATTTTCAATCTAGTTTCAACGACAAGCTAATCTCTTATAATCAATGGAGCCCCAAAAAAACCCTTATGTCCTTCGAGAGGCATTAGAAAAGGAGACCCACTATCCCCCTTCATGTTCATTCTGATGATGGAAGGGCTCAACAAAAGAATAAAAAGCGCAACTGCAACAGGAGAACTAAAAGGCATCAAACCTTTTGAAAATTTTCCAACCTCCACACACCAACAGTTTGTTGATGACACCCTACTCCATGGCACATCCACGGTCAAGGAAGCAAAAACCTACAAAATAATCTTAGAATACTTTGGGGAAGCCTCAGGGGCAGAGATCAACCATTCCAAATCCATGATCTATTTCTTTAACACTGATCCTGCAAATCAAATAAACCTAGCCAACATTATGGGGTTTGAACGCAAAACGCTCCCAACGAAATACTTGGGAATCCTCTTGACGGAAAGAGCATGCAAAATGGAAACGTGGGAAGGAGTGATCAACAAACTGCATGAGAGGGTAAAAAATTGGACTTACAAAGCTCTCAACTTGATAGAGAGGCTTATCCTCGCCAAAGCAGTTCTACAAGCAATTCCAGCGTATATGATGCCAGTGTTTCCCGCTCCCAAAGGAATACTACAAAAGATAAGAACCATTCAAAAATATTTCCTATGGCGAGGTGCGGAAAATAAAAAGAAATGGGCCCTTATAGCCTGGGAGAAGGTATGTATACCAAAAGGCAAAGGAGGCCAGGGGCTACAAGACCCACAGGTAACCAACGAAGCCTATGGGGAAAAACTCTAGTGGAGATGGGTCAAGGACAAATCAATAGCGTGGGAAAGCCTCCAGAAGACCAAGTATGCCCCGAACATCAATGATCAAGATCAAATCCAATTCATGGGCACAAGGGAGGGATCAACCATCTAGAATCTAGCCTAGCGCAACAATAACTGGATCCATAAACACAACTTTTGGGAATTCAGGAATGGTCAAACAACCAAATTCTGGGAGGACGCATGGAAACAGGAACCCAGAATGGAAAATATGGACATGGAGGAGCTACAACAGGAAATGGCAGCGCAAGGAAAAAAAAAAATCCATCACTACTAGAAGCAAAGGAATGATAGCGACAGATGGAGGACCTGGGACAAACTCAACCCACAAAATAGAGACCATATCACAACTCTAACGAAAGAGGTGGAAGAGGAAATGGGGAAAAGGAAAATTGCAGTCTAAGAGGATGAGGACCAATTAAGGTGGGGCAGGGAAAATGGTGGGGAATTCAACTTAAAAGAAGCACAGTATTACATCGTGGACTAGGATCAAGAGGACCCAGCACAACAATGGGGAAATATTTGGCGCAACCCCCAATGGCCAAAAATCAAACTGTTCGAATGGTTAGTTCTCCACAACCGAATTCTGACCTGGGAAAACCTCAGGAAAAGGGGTTATATAGGTCCATCTCGCTGCCACCTCTATCAATTTAAGGAGGAAACAACCAATCAACTCCTCGACGAGTGCATTTACACAACAAAGCTATGGGATTTGGCGGCATGCATCTATCGCTAGTCCAATAGGATCCAGGGAAACATCAATGCAACCATCAACAATTGGAATTAGAGCTACAACGAAAATGAAATGGTGAACCTCTGCTAGAATCTAATGTCGGGGATGATCATCTGGGAAATATGGAAAGAAAGGAACCGACTCATCTTCAGGAATGAGAGCCTACTTGAAGGAAAGCTCAAGGATGCAATAATCTCACAAATACGAGAAATAGTGCAGAGCCACAACTGCAAGAAGGAAAGAAACACAACTCATTGACCAGGACTCCCGCATCCTGGAGTTTTTTCACCTAAAATATGGGTGCAACAACACAACGGTCGGGCAGGAACCACAACTCCAAACAGGAGACCGCAACTGCCCCCCCCCCGTTAGGGTCTCTCAAATTAAATTTTGACGGGGCGGAAAAAGGAAACCCATGAGTGGCAGGGATGGGAGGGGTGATCAGAGATAGTGGTGGTAACATCATCGGACTGTACGCGGCTGGGAGTATGGGAAACTCAACCAACAATGCAGCATAATTTGGAGCCCTGGAGTTTGGCCTTGAAATCCTAAGGCGCGAAAGGATGACAAACACTATTTTGGAAGGAGACTCCACCCTGGTCATCAACACAGTGAAGAGACTCCAGAACGACACCAGAGTGGGCAAGGTTCAGAGACACTGGTGCCTGGCCCTTTCCCTATAGAAAATACAGGAGCATCTTTAAGATATGAACACATTGGAGTTGCGTTGGGTCCACAGGTTAGCAAATGGCCTAACAGACAGGCTAGCCAATGAGGGGGTAGATAAGGAAGGCCCAAAACTAGACACTACCTGAACCAAAATCCCGAATGGGCAACTCAGAACAGACTGCATCCACCTAGCGACAAAATACCGTGAAGGCAGCTTAAGCAAGGAAGGTCACATTGAGAGGGGCAACGCAAGGCCCATCAACAAACACGCAGAACCTAGGCAGGATATGATTTTCGAACACTCGGTCACCAATCACTATGCAGGAACAACATAAACAATAGGTGGGAGTACGACATCAAGACTCTTGTGACATAAAGAGCTGTGAGGAAAGCACGATGGAAAGTACAGACGACAAACTGCATGCAATGAATGACATAAGGCATGAGGGAGTGACATGGTCTAGAAGCGATCCTCCATGCCAAAGTATAGGTATGAAGAGTAGCACAATAGGATATCAAAGGAGCAGGGGCAGGGACCCACACAGGGATAAAGGGCAAGTCATCATGATCATACAAGCCGCAACGGGGATAAAGGATAGGAGTGATCACCACTACAAGCAAGCCATGATTGGAAGGACAAGCTCGTAGTAGGAGAAGATCAATAAGAGGAAAGACAACATGAATAGTCGCAAACAGAAGGAGCACAACAACAAGGACCACCATAGATACAAGGGCAGGGAAAGGAAGAATCCCTTTGAAGTGAGGTACATGATGAATAACCAGCAAAGGAGATGGGACAGACCAAGCGGGACGGTGCGAATGAAGAGAATGCACAAGAAGAGGAACCCCCTTAGAAAGGAAGTCCCGAATAGTCCACGACGGGTGTCAAGAATGAAGCAGGCAACAAAAGATGGGGAGGGAACCTTCCAAAGTCTGGTAGCGCCAAAAGGAAAATAGACCATTACCCGCTGGGAAAAGGAAATAAAAGAAAAACGCAAAGGCAAAGCATGGGATGCACTGGCACAGGAAGCAGACTAGGTAACTGATCCCGAGGCCACGTAGCCCAAGGAAACCCTCTACCATAAAACAGTGGAGATGGTGTGGCTAACTAAGATGATGATCGACAAAGTGAGTTCGGAAATGAAAGACGCCATACAGAAGGATAACAAGGAACACAAAAAAATGTTGGATGAAATCCTGAGTCACCTCAATAGTCTGGAAACTATTACCAAACTATTAGTTGAGGTCGAGAAGGACCGAAAATCCAACCTGGAGCAGTTGGTTGCTCAATTTCATCTCTATCTGCGCTATGTCCATCACATGGATATCACACCAGCCGATGGACACGTTGTGCCAACCCACATAAAGAAGACTTGAACGATCTCCCAGAAGGAGGATAACAAGATCCAGGTGGATCTAGGGGAGAAACACATCATTGTCCTGGACTAATGAATGGTTAGTTCGGCCCACTACCCTCTCGGGCTTAGTGGGTTGTGTTAGCAACAAATTTTTTCTTGGACACAAAAGTACCCAAGTCTGCAGGTTGCACGAGAAGCACCCAAGGGCATTACGGGAGAATCTCTTTCCAGGTTACAAGTCAAGCGAATGGGCGAAGTTTTGTTATCAAGCGACCGAGACCCATCTATAAATCTGATTGATGGTCACCGGGATCTTGGGGCTACCAAGTTAACCGAGATATAGCATCAGAGAAATCACCTATATTTCAAGACAAATTCTAGGTCGTCTGATCCAGTGACACATGGTGCAAGATCTAGTCACGTCGACATATCGGCATTCGGGAGTTCGAAGGGTAAAAGTCCCTCGTCATCTCACATCTCGGAACCATGAACCCCGAAGCGCTGAAAGCACCCAGAATCGGGCCCATGGTTTTGGCGCCTGGTCACAAAGGAGCAGGCCTGGAGGAGGGGCGCTAAGGTTTATCATTTGGCAAGATGGGTCCCGAAGAGCCAAGAGCGATCTTAGCCGTTCATCCCGGAGGGACATGTGGTGCGCGATTAGGCTCTCTGCCTTTTCGCCCATCGTGACTTCTAAGCGCAAGGAGAAGCTCTTTCATATCCCCGAGACGCGAAGCGCCGAAGACATCCCGGACCCGGGCCCACAGTATTACCGAATTAGTTCAGGACTGTCAGATCAAAGAGGGGCGCGTGGCACCCATTAGGCCCTCTCGACTTTTCGCCCATCGCAACTTCGAAGAGAAAGGATCTGCTCCTTCCTATTCGCGAACCTCGAAACGTCGAAAGCACCTTTGAAGATAGGCACAAGGTCACAACCCGTAGTTGCTTGGAGGCAATAGAAAGAGCTACGCAAAGGGCCGAAGTGTCGGGTATAGCTGCAGAAGGGATCAACGTGTTCTTTAGGTGCCAGTTCAACTTGATCTCAACCCTGATACCTGCTCGGAGTACATGAAGAAGATAGAGGGTGGTTGAAACCTCACCTCACTCGTTAATTGCAAGGTATGAATGTCTCGGCGGGAAGTCTACCTGAGATGGTCCCCTGTACTGATTCTTTCCATAGAAACCATGCCGAGTCCTCGACTCACCAGGGAAGCTTGCGCACGCTAATTCAACATTTAAGGGCTCAGCTACCCCCTGACGTGATCCATGCATAATTAAGGTGGTGTATAACAGAAGAGTGCAGGCCAGATTTGATTGAAGAGACACCTCATCCCGAAAGTCTAGGAGGCCTCTGTTGGGAAAATGTTTAGGAGTATATATACTTAGTTTTGATATTTTTCGAAGGATCGATGGTAGATCGATGCTCCCTATTGTAAAGTTTTAACAGAGACTCTAGTTCTTTGGTTATGCATCTGTATGTAAGATTTCTTGCTTAATGACAGACAGTTTTCTTACCCCATCTAGTTTTCATCTCATACCGAGGGAGTTCATGATTGACAAATTCACATGAATTATTGCAATTATGTTACGATAAAGGATTTATTGTCGCATTGTTGTATTCTCTGGTTTTCTACGTTTGAATGTAAGAAGATCTTGCGTTTAGATGTTTTCTCCTACAGTCTGTTAGAAACCTGATGTTTACGACAGACCTTTGCATTTCTCTTATACAAGTCTTCCCCATATTCACCCTTACTACAACTCATTGTCTGAAGTTTATCTAAGACCTCACTTGCCCATGCATGTCTGGCCTAGTTTCGGAGTTAGAACAATATTGTTTTGAGTTAACTTCCATTCGATCCCCCTTTTTTATAAATGAATCGTGACATAAACTGATGGGCATCGGGCTCTGCTCCTGCTGCAATCCAAGAGTGACTTCTAACGCTAACAGGTTGTTGCAACATCTTTTTTTTTTATGTCTGTGTTGCTTTTCTTTTTCAAACTGGTTATGGAGGGACTGGCCTGGTTTCCCCTGGTGGCAAACCAGTCCCACCCCTCGTATATATTGGTAAGCGCAACTCGAAAACCCCTAGTCCGGTTTCCTACTAGGCAGACCAAGAGGCCTCCCCTCTTTTGTATCACAATCTGTTTGCAGTAATACATCTTCTTACACTCACTTACAAAAAAAAAACCAATATGAATATGCATAATAATACTTTATTATCCATAACATTGGTAACTATTAGAATGAGTGTTAGCTTCACATCGATATACCTCTGCGTAAGTATAGAAGTTATATATGTGTGGAAAATATGTTTGTGTTGAGGACCTATAATTAAATTTCTCCGTAGGTACTAGCAATAAAATTTTATTAGATTAATAAATAATTGTTAATGTTTTAATTATTTGTATAGGACTATATTAATTTTATTTTTTTTAAGATCTATTCGGACTATATGTATGTGCAAAAGATAAACATTGAAATAGTAAGGATCCTCACACAGTTTCAAAAATGGTTGAGTAAAAAGGATTTTGACTACAGAAATCTAAATAGATATTGAGTTGACAGAAGAATTTGACAAAAAATTGCATCCAGAGTTTTGCACTATAATATATTACCTACTTGCCCTTCTTTCTTGCTAAATCGAGGAAAACCACGTTTCTTAAAGCTTGTCATATTTGAGAAGATGCTTACTTATAAGTTTTATATTACTTATAAGTTTATGCAAAATTTGTCCGCCACATGCAACACCCTTCAAATTGGAACATGGTCTACATTTGGGCCAAATAAAAACTATTAAAATAAAATAATATGACTAATATTGAAATAAATATAAACAAAATTTCCTTAAACTTGAACGCGAGAGCTAAAATCCGACGCAAGGAACGAGCAACACTGAGGAACGAGTTCCAGGTACATTTCATAGCTGAGAATTTTTTTCCCATAGTTAATTTGTTTTTGTTGCTTGATAACTATTAGACTAAGTATTGTTGTGTGGAGGATACACCTGTGTGGAGGTGTGAAAGCTATACCTATGTTGTCATGCATAGATGTATAGCGTCCACACCTTCGTACAGTTGTATCCCCATTATATAGTCCGCACAAATATTAAAGCTTGCCATATTTGAGAATATGCTTGCATATAAAAATGTTAATTCATAAAACATATGTGCAAAGACTTTTGTACAGGTATATCCACGCACAACATGGGTCCACACATGTATATGGTATGTGCACAGAATTTTGCTTTGACGATTTGTCAGCATATTTGCACATGGTTATTAATTATTTAATATTAATTATTAATTAATTATTATTAAATAAATAATTATTTATTTATTAATTATGTGCAATGTGCAATGCACAGTTGGTTATGTGCGGATATTTTTGTGTTTCTTATGTATGGAGAGTTTTGTATGGGTACACAGCCATACATGTGCTAAATGATAAATAAATAATATTAAATAATACTTCATGGGAATATACATGTACAATTGTCTCCATGCATTGCATATGGCTCATTATTAATAACAAATTAAAAAAAAATATTAAATAATTAACTATTAAAAAAGAATAATTATTTTTTTTACTCGTATATCCACCACTAATAGACATACGTGTACGGGGAATATGCATGTACAAAAGTCTCTGCACATAAGTAGGATCCCATTAAATAATTCACATATGATTGGGTGGGGTTATCTTCTCCCCAGGGGTACATATTCGAACATCATACTCTTGAAGTTTGGGCATAGAATCCTATAACCAGGCGGAAGCCTACGCTCTGTATAAAGGACTCAATATTGCAAAAAAACAAGGCATTGAAGATTTGATTGCCATTGGAGACTCTAATGTAATTCTCAATTAGTTGAGAAAGAGATCACTCTTGGAGGACATGAATCTCAGAAGCATTATGACTTGAATATTGTCATAGGCAAGGGATTTTCAAACTCTGCAATAATTATGAGGCTGAATCTTTGGCTAATTCAGCTACTGGGGAACCGATTGGAACACTTCACATTGATGGTCAGGTTTCACATCATTTTATCCCTTAATATGAGTCGAGATGGTTAGACCCACAAGTGTATTTCCCCAGGGGAAGGACCCACCAGCTAAGGAAACTAGGAAATACAAGCATAGTTTTTCATGGCACATTTGGCTGAGGCTTGGGATGATGGGTGGTAGCATATGTTGGCGTTTGAAGTAATTTCCCACAAGTTCCTTTTAATGAAATTTCTCACATGAACATATCCATGGGCTTCTATTGAGGCTAATTTCATGGATATGGTACACATATGCACCCTCCTAGCATCATTTCCTCCTCGACGATCCTTACCCATGCCCTGTAATGATAGAATTGTTGGGACAGAGGCTTGTTGCATGCTTGGAGATCTCTTTGGTGGGCGTGGAAGTATGTTGCAGTTCATTCATCGTCTAGGATGGAAACTCATCACATGTCATCAATATATATTCATGGATCTTCGACGTAAGGGGAGTTATATGTATCGAGGTGGTGAAGAATTTGAGGTTGATAAAACTTCTGATCTCTAGGTTGTAATTCCCATTGTTCACTTATGGAAGGAGATTTATTCAAAAGTGATTTGGTCTAGAGTTCGAGTAGGAAGCATGGCTAATAGGAGGACGAGATCTGCTAGATGGTTTCACGAGCTTCAAGAGGAAGAACATGAGACCTTGGTCAATTTGGTTAGAAAACTACAAATCAACATGCAGAATACCTCAGCCCAATGGAAAACTGCAATGGAATTGCTCATTTCATAGAGATAGAGATTCCAATAGTTAAGGGATGAAGTGGATGCCTCACACATTGAGGTAGAGGAACTACGCTCCAGGTCTTCCTCCCTGGCCCCGTCAACTACCACTCATGCACTTTTGGAAGCGACTTCATCTCCATCTCCTCCTAGGAAGCTTCCAGATATTAACTCAACATTGATCACCTTCAAGGATTCTCAGGAGGAATCCCATTTAGACAACACTTAATCAATATGCTACGTTTTTGTATTTTGATACTTGGTTTATTCTATAGATGGTACATTAGGCTTTATAGTAGTAGTAATTCAATTTCATGACTAGCAATGTGGTTTATGTCAGTCAGTGAAAAATCTTAGTTTGAGTTTGGAGTCTCCAGGCCCCTTTTGAAATATATAATGACTCTTTCTGTGTCCAAAACACAGTTTGTCTGAATATGAATTTTCCTAACTTAAAAAAAATACAGATTAAAAAATAATTTTAAATAATTAGTTATTAAATAAAGAATAAATATTTTTTTTTACTCGTATATGCACCACCAACATACATACGTGTACGGGGAATATGCATGTACAAAAGTCTCCACACATAAGCAGGATCCCATCAAATATTGCACATATGATGTACGGGCACAAATCAAATTTGTGTACCACCGAATGACGAGTTGAGTAGTTTAATCCTAAACAAGGGTCACAGAGCAGTGTACATGGTGCACTCGAGAGTCACGAAGATGAGGTCATACCTTAAACCCTTATTCTTCTGGAAAGAAATAAAGGAAAACATAGTCAACTACGTGGCAAGATGTCTAGAATGTCAGTAGGTGAAGGGTGAACATATACATTCAGCAGAATTAATACAACCACATGTTATTCCAGAATCGAAATGGGAGGTCATTTCGATGGATTTCATTGTTGGATTTCCATTGACAGCATAGAGACACGATTCGATTTTTGTGGTAGTCGACACTCTGACGAAGAATGCTCATTTTATTCCTATACGTACGACGTATCAGGCTCCTAACGTAGCTAGATTTTTCATCAGTGAGATTGTGAGACTGCATGGCATACCTAGGAGGATTATATATGATCGAGGATCGGTGTTTACTGGATTATTTTGGACTAGTTTCCAAGAGGCCTTGGGAACCCAACTTAACTTTAGTACTACATATCACTCGGAGACAGACATGCAAACCAAATGAACAAACCAAATCTTGGAGGATATGTTGCGTACGTACGTGATGGACCAACAAAGGCGTTGGGAAGAATTCTTGCCACTGGTAGAATTCGCATATAACAACAGTTATCAAAGCACCATTAAGATGGCACCTTTTGAGTTTCTTTACGAGCGACCGTGTGGGATGACTTTGAGTTTGGATCGGCTTGAGGATAGGGTCCTGGTGGGAACAAAAGCGATCCAAGAAATGGAAGTTCAAATGCAAACAATAAGACAAAGGATCAAAGAAGCGCAGGATCGACAAAAGAATTATGTTGATGTGCACCGTGTCGACCGTAGTTACGAAGTTGGCTATCGAGTATTCTTGCGGGTAAAACCGCATAAGAGTTCGATCAAGTTTGGAAAGGGTGTTAAACTCTCTCCTAGGTTCATGGGACCTTTCGATATTGTGGAAAGGAAGGGGCCTATGGCCTATCAACTAGCCTTGTCTGATTCTTTGAGGCGTATGCACAATGTTTTTCACTTATTTGTTTTGAGACATTATATTAGTGATCCTACGCATGTTATTGACATGAGTTCCTTGCAGGTATCTGACGAGGGTGCGCTCATGGCTGATCCAATCTGCATCCTGGACCATTGCATTCGATAGCTACGACGTCAAACAATAGATCAGGTCAAGGTCCAGTGGGACAACTATAGTCCGCACTTGGCGACCTGGGAAGACCAATATGATATGTTTCAGCAGTTTCCATTTTTGTTTGATAGGTATACTTATGATATTGTGATACACTTTATTTCGGAAATTATATACTGTGAAACTTCGGGACGAAGTTTATACCAAGAGGGGTGTATGTAACATCTCTCTCTTGCACACACTGAGTGAAACTGTTCTTTGAGGACACTTGCTTGCAAGTGATCCAGATTATTATACTATTGGCCATTTGATTATGATTATGAGGCATTATGGATATGACGATATGATATTTTGTTGTATTGACGTAGACAGGTGTTATTGACTGGGTTCTCCTGAGTGTGAAGGACTTTGGACATTGAGGATGCAGAGGCATCGATGAAACCCCTTGGACTCTGGATCGATTCAGGGAGTGGACTATTGGGGTTTGATTGTTGTTCATATGACATATGTACATATGACTAGATGTTATGATGATTGATTATTATTGCTGACATGATTCGTTGATGGATGCAGGCTGATGATAACTTGTTGACCAGACTCACATGTGGAGTAGAGGGGTCACACACGAAAACCAGAGACTTTGAGGGAGAGGTGTGGGAGCATCCCTGCCACATCCTACTAGCACTCCCACCATGGCTCGAATTGTAGGTTAACGATTACCCAGTTCGAGAAGACCCATGATGTTGTGAGGGCAGACTGCGACAATCGCTCACAATGATTCTAAGAGGAGCGCAATAAGGTAGGGGCCTTATTCCTTAGAGACCCTTAATCTCCCACAATTTCACCTATCGGAGTATTGAATCTAGGCATTTTTTATGTCTACCAAGTCAGTCAAGAGGCGAGTGGCACCCTTGGAGCACGTAGTGCGTCCTGAAGGGCATGTCACGATTTCCACTGGTAAGTGAATAAACCTAGTCGGCCTTAAAATGAACGATGTGATAAGTAATATTTAAAAACAATTTCCCTAACAAAAATGTCGCCCAACCTAGTGAAATTAAAATCTAGGTCTGAGTAACACATGTGGTCAAAAAAAATAAAAATCGTAATTAAACATGTAAAAAGAAGGGGGGGTAAGAAATTCAATTTATTTATTAAAGTCAAAATTATAATGGAGTATTAAAATTTTAAAAAGGGAAATGGTTGTTTTTATCTATTTTTGCTAATTTAATTTTAGTTAAAAAAAAAGGAAAAAAATAAAAATAAAAGAGGGTAAATCGTTGTTTCATCTACACTTGCTAAATTGATATTTAATTAAGGAAGAAAAAGGGTAAATGATTGTTTCATCTACATTTGCTAAATTAATTTTTAGTTAAAAAGGAAAAAGAGGGAAACTTAAAATAAATAGGAAACTTAAAGAAAAAGGGGAAACCTAAAGAAAGGGGAAACGTAAAGAAAAAGTTGAATGTCTAACTTAGTAAGGAATCTTGCCTTGGGAACTTACTTTTTATGAACTCAACTAGGAATTTAGTAAGGCGTAAGTCATTTAAGATTTGTAAGGGAATATTGGGACACCTAGGAGTGTTTTTAGGAATGCTTTTAGGTGGGTGAGGGAAATAGGAATAATTAATTATTTAATAAAATTAATATCTAGTGCAACTAGGGGATCAGGCGACATGTGTACGGGAGAGGTTTGTTTCTAATTAATTAAATGAAAAAGGAATTTAATGAGAATTTGGGAAACTAATTACTTGAAAATTCTATAAAAAGGATGGAGGAGGAGGAGTATGGATCTGATCTTTTGGTGTAAGGTTATGCTGTTGAATTTTTGTCTTGACTGAACTTCTCTTGTGGGAATTGGGATACCCAGCTCGGGTAATGAGTGGTAGATCGACCTTGCGAGGTGAGCTTGGTGCTAGCAGTTCTCTGGTATTGTGTGTGTGGTCCCTTTGTGGCTTGGGGGGTTCAGGGGGAAGAAGAGTACCCCTAGCGTTGGTTGGGAGGTACTGGTGAGGTCAAATCAGTCGGAAAAAGAGAGTTGGAAGGAGCGCGTGTGAGAAAACGACTTGGAGCTTTCGCATTTGGCTACAGTACACAGGCGTATTTTTTGAATGGTAGTTTAATATTGTTCTTGCGCTTTCATTACTGTACTTCTATGGTGTAAAGATTATGTTTTACTCGACGTTTTATAATCAGTGAACTTAAAGTCATCCTAGCCTTACGCTTGCTGCATTTTGAATTGATTCCCTTAGCGAACCCAACCCTGATTGCTATGACTTTTATGTGTTTGTTTTATTGATTATTACGAAGAAATTTGTGTTTTTCCCTTATCCCTTTAGTCATCAGTCCGTGCTTGAGTAGTCAGCCAGGAGCCGAATCGACGGTCATCACTTTGGTGTTTAAAGACATATAGATTTAAATGCCCTTCTTTCATGTGCATGGATGATGAGTGAAGGATAAATTTCTCGCCCAGTTATCTATCTCTTACTTATCTCTGTGTTTTTCTCTTGTGACTACTCCCTGATCCTTGCGCCTTCTTACGATTGAGTATCTTTGCGTTTTTATTGATAAAACTATGTTTGTGAATGATAAACCTTTGAGTTGAATGAAAATCCATGCGCTCTGGATTGATAAATATCCACCCACGTTTTCGAATAATTTATCTCTTCGATTTCGCTAGACAGAGATCCCCTTTCGTAGAGATTTTATTTCACTTTTACATGTAATTTATCTCTGCGATTTCGCTGGATATAGATCCCCTTTCGTAGAGATTTTATTTCACTTTTACATGTAATTTAGCTCTGCAATTTCATTGGATAGAGGTCCCAGTTAGTAGAGTTTTGATTTCACTTTTAAATGTATTTTATATCTGCGATTTCAATGGGAAGAGATCCCCCTTCGAAGAGTTTTTAAATTTCACCTTTAAAATGTAATTTTACTCTGCGACTTTGTTGGGCAGTGACCCATTTTTCTTAGCATTTGAATGCACCTTTAAAAATGAGTTACACACAACACTCACACCACTAATTCTTGGTGCTTTACACAGCTTCCATACTGCGAATTTCATGGGCCATTACACTACCTTCATACCACGATTTTTGTGGCATCTTACATAGAATTCGCCCCATGTTTTTCTTGGCCATTACCCAACATTCAACCCGCTTTTTCTTGGCATCTTACACACAACGATTTTGTATTTATTGTTTTCACAACAACTCTGCTTGTTTACTCTACAATTTACATTTATTTGATTGTGTTTTGATGCATTGACAGTGTTGGAATATGTATCCTATTATTAGATAGACAACGTTCATTTATTATCTTATTTTATAAACTGCAATTCAGGTATTAGTGGACAACATTACCATGCATCTCTTAGACAGTGACTGTATATATTTCGATAGAAAATCATGTATTTATAGATTCATTAATGGTAAAAACCTCTGCGTTTTTATTTTGGCTAAAACACAATGCACTTTAAACCCCACACAATTTCCTGACAACGATTTAGACTTGCTCTAAACACACAAATCTTGACAGCGATTTCGCTCATGTTACACAGCTAGTTACCCAGTTCGTAAACATCACTTGGATGGCTTGGCCACGTTTTTCATTTAGCTGTAGTATCATTTGTTTTAGTAGGCATAAAAATTATTATACATCGATTTCCCATGTATATATAAATTTGTTTCAGTTTTATCTCCTTTTTAAAACACGATTTAACACAGCGAAATTATCATATTCATTTTAGTTTGATGGTTAGTGATTGATTCAATGGATAGTGATTGTTTTTTAATGAAATAGTATCGATGTCATATATATCTTGTGTGACTGCAAATATTATTATAGACAATGAATATGTTTTAGAACAACAAATATTGGTAGTGTTAGACAACAATTTGGTATTATTTAGACAACGATGTTTGTAATATATCACAATGATATGGTTGATTGGCAATCACAACATTCTAGAATTATTCATCAAAGTTCCCCCAAACACAGAGATATATTGGATTAATAAGTCACAATAATTTCAAATGTATTCGTTATATTGATATGTGAATAATATGTTGCTTCAATTGCACTAAAACATTATAATCGAAGTATAGTTTCAGTTTTAAAAGATAGCGAAATTCTTATAAGGTAGCGATATAGTTCCAGTTTCTTTTAGAGAATTCTTAAGATATCAATTTCATAAGATAGTGATCTAGTTTTTGTTTTAAATAGCGATATAAGACAACGAATTCATGTAGTTTTAGTTTTACAAGATAGTGAATTCATTTTTAAAGGAAAGTGGTATACACTTATCTGATATTGGGATTTGGAAACTAGTTGCAAAAAACTATTTTTTTTAATAATAATTATTTAAGGTGTGCAGATTGATTTTGTTGGGCAAGGAAATTATTGTGTTGAATGAATGTCATAGTCCTCTTGTTGACTTGTCGATTTTGTTGGAAGACTGGCTGTTGTCATTGATGTCAACCCTAGTCATGGGTTTTGGACCACAAGATTGATAAAGGTATTTGGACATGAAGGACAATGCACATGAATATACAACACCCATGAATGGATAGTATACATCATATTAATTTCGGTGGTATGTGGCACGTCACATGGATCCTCATGGTTGAGGAGAAATGAATTTTTGAAGATGACAAAGTGAATTGAAGAAGGAAGTACATGTAGGCCCTGAAGATAATTAAAGAAAATAATTACAAAATAAGAAAGTGTCAGGTCGGCCCTAATGTTAAAAGGAAGTGACATAAATGGTATAAATAAACATCATTATACATTCATTTGATACAATTCGAATTTCAGAGGAAAGAAGAAGTAAAGAAGGCCGGATTTCAAGGGAGGATGAAGTATTTTGGTGATGTGTTCTAAGGTATGTTATTTTCAGGTGATACTACCATTTTTGCTATAATTTTTTTTCTAGAATGATTCAGATGGTGAAATCGCTATGGTATTGATAAGACATATCAAGGTACCTTTGGTAAAAATTTCAACTCTTGATTCACTACAATTATGGAGATCCACTATGTGGAAGATAGGGTTTGTGACCAGTCCTGAAGCTAGTCAATAAACAGGTGTTCCGAGTAAAACAATCATAACTTCTTCATCGAGAATGAAAATGACGTGGAAAAATTTTCATTGGAAATAGTATGGACTTTAGTTTCATTTGTGCGAGTTTCAGAATCGGATGATAAATATTGAGCGCGGGGCATTCTGTGCAAGTTCGATCTTCTGAATAGACCAAAATTGAATAAAGTCTACCATTCTTTCTATAACTTCTTTTTGAGGAGGATTCAAGGAGTGAAACTTGGAGGATTTTTAGAGAATACATTGAGTAATATTATCTACTAGATCAGAGTACTCCAAGAATTGAAGAATTGCAGAAATTGAAGAAGTCTCAAGAAGCATTATCAGGTTCTATGTGATTATTGGTTGATGGTGATGATTTAAAGAAAGTTTTATTATCTCTCATATATTCTTGGGTGGAAGGAAGGGGAAAGGATGGAGAGTTCAACTCTCTCTTGATATTGGACGATTGTATCTTCCTCTTGGACGTTTATCCCTCACTTTACATTTGGAAGTTGTAGCTACCTTTGGAAGTCATTACTTCCCTTGAACAATAACTATTGATTATTTCTCATATATTGTGCATGGTGTACTGTGGTGTATTGGTGTAAATGTTATACTATTGTTCATTGCTCATTGGATATAATTGAATGGTTTAATTATAAGTTGAAAAAGGTTTTAAATTGTACTTGATACTGATTCACCCCCCTCTCAGTATCAACAATTGATATCAGAGCGGGTTACCTTCAATACAGTTTAACCACTAGAAGGAAGATTCTAAGAAGAAATGGAAGACAAAATTCCAAATGGAATTCCACCATTTGATGGAAGCAATTTTGAATACTGGAGTAATAGAATGGAAAGTTACTTGAAATCTCTTTGGGAAGATGTTTGGTTCTCAATTGCTTCGGGATACAATGCTTTCAAGAAACCAAAGACTGCAGCTCAGAAGGAAGCAAAAAGGAACAACAAATTGGCAATAGATACCATCTCGGATGGATTGACAGATTCAGTGAAATCCAAGGTGGGATCATGTGCATCATCAAAAGAGATTTGGGACAAGCTACAAGACCTTTATGTAAGGGAAGACGCAGAAGAAGAAGAAGAAGAAGAAGAAGTCGAAGAAAATTACAACATCTCATATTTCAAAGAAGATAATAGAGGTTAGTTCTTTTGCTTTAATTGTGAAGGAGTAGGTCATGTTGAATTTGAATGTCCTCATCCAAGGATTGAAAGAAATGACACTAAAGAAGAAAATTCCAATGAAGAAGAATAAAATCACGAAGAAAAAATTACTCAAGAAGATGAGAATCTTAAAAAATTGAAGCATGTTGAGATTGAAAATAGCAAGCTCAAAGACACACAAAGAAAACTAAGAATTGAATTGGGTAGTTGTGAAAAGACAGTTGTAATCTTGAAGAAACAATTAGAAGACTTTGAAAAACTAAGAGAAGAAACCATTTCCTTGAAAACTCTACACGAAGAAGAAAGAAGAATAGGAGAAGTAAGGAATGTCCAAATGATGAAGAAAGAAGAAGATTGTGAGAAACTTGAACAAGAAGTTGTCTCATTGAGGAAGAGCTTAAGAAAATCTCAA
>ML833033.1:14893-26778 GCA_009831015.1 Picea engelmannii
CCATCTATCTGGACTAAGTAAGTACAAACTCTCTTATATTGTTATTTAAATCTTTATTTTTTCTTTGGGTTTCATTTTTTTGGGGGGGTATCGACCTACAAAAGGTCGACCCTAGGTCCACGCGGGCTGTCTCAGGATAGGCCGCGTGTACATTCGGGCAGAGTAAACTCTACACTCATGTACACGTGACTGTCAGTATTACAGCCTGCGTGGACCCCCTTATTGAATGAAAAAATCTTAAAAAACAAGGGTTAACCCTCCTGAACCTTGGTATTTTGCAGGATGTATGTTCACTGGAAAGAAAGAAAGCATGAGGAGGTAAGTGAGTTGGTCGGGGAAGACCCCAATGTTGTGGTTGCCTTGATGCAATGTGGGTTTCTCAAGTTCTTGTTATGTCCATTTATGTGGGCACAACCTAGGCTACTGAATGCCTTGGTTGACTATTGGCATCTAGATGCAGAGGCATTCATGTTAGAGGGGCAGTCACTGGTGCCCACGACCGAGGACATGTATTCTTTGACTGGCCTCTCTAGGAGAGGGGAACCAGTCAACTTCCAGACTTTTCCTTCGGGGCCGCATAACATAGCGGAATTGATAGGTCTTTAATACGAGGCTGATACAGATCGCTCGAGCTCACAGGTGCCCATAAGAAAGATTACCAACTTATCGCTACAGGTGATAGTGTTTCTTATTGGGTGAATCACTGGTTCTGCGGCTCTACATCAGGATTATTGGGCACAAATGAACTATGTAGTCCAATGCTTAAATGCACAAATATTTGATTGGAGCACCACATTGTTAGAGTGTATGAAGAGGCAGTTGACAGATTGTCGATTGCGGATGCAAAGGAACTTTGGGTTCAGGACCGTTCGATGCTCTTTCTTCTTTGAGAGAGTTCCGAGCTTTAGTCCTCGAGTAGTGGTACAAGGACATTAGGCCTCTCTTCCTACTATGTGTAGATGGGTAGTGTTATTTCCTCGACACAGTGGTGGAAGGACCAATGAGTCCTTCGACGATGATTTCTTCGCGTGGTTGTCACAAAATATCCCAGTCATCGAGGATTATCCTTATGCTGGGATTGATTTTTCGAGAGATCCTTAGCTACCAGTACCGCCTGGTGAGGAGCGAGGAGAGATGGGTAAGTTTCCATCATTCATTTTTTTTTTTGTTAAACATATGTAATTTTTATGTTGTTTTTGTTATATACCATTTTTTTTTATATACCAGAGTATTTGATGGATATGTGTTTGTTGCATGCAGATGTGAGACTGGTGTGACCTGTAGACTATGCTAGGAACAGGTGTCATCCTCGGCCAGGGGCCACACCTGCCGCTGTAGGGGGACCAACAGCAACAGGAGATCTTCCAGCCGGGGAGGCTGAGAGGGTGTTGAGACGAGTCGAGCGAAACTTTACTGTGCTCACTCGCACGGTCCCTATGGAAAAGATTGAGGACCTACCACCATCGATGCAGCCTCATGTAGTGGGGGCACCATGGACATGGTTCCAATTGTTTCGACGTTTAGCCAATGCTATAGATCAGTACAACAGGGCCCACAGGCCCTGACTTTAGTTAGACTTTTCACATGCCGAGAGCACTACTTGTATATATTTTTTGAGGGCATAAGCCCCGTGACTCGTTATTGTTCATATTTTTGAGGCACTTGCATCCATCTATTTACTCTGGTGACTATGATGTTATATATGGATTTTTATGTCTTTTTGTGGCTTATGGATCATTTTTGCAAAAAATGTATTTACATGTTTATGTGTATGTCTTTTCATATGTGTGCAAGATGCCAATCTAAAATTTGATTAGCTAGAGTATCTGTAATTTGATTTAATCTCCTAGGAACATGAAAATATGTAATATAATCAAAGCTTTATTCTAAGAGACGTACCCTAAGGAATCGTCGGTGTAAAGTCTAATCATGAACACGGTAGACTCTATTTAACTGAGAAACAACTAGCTAAGCATCGAGATATACTTGGAGACGAGAGATACCAAATGACTAAGCGTCACAAAACAGCTCAATAACTACACTGTACTCGACGACATTGTTTGTGGTGTCACCTAAGCATATACCTCCAGAAGATAATAACTGGCCTCGAGGTGTAAAAATTACCCAAGCTGCGGAGGCAAGCCTCCAAGTGTGCTGGCTAGCATCGTCTGCATACCCAATGAACACCTCGGGTTCACTTGACATCTGACACAGTGACGAAAGATACATCAAAATGACACGTCCATAACACTAAAAGAAAACTAGAAAGTTATAGTACAAAGACTATACATATGTTACAAAAAGTTACCCATGGTGACCTTCCTATGAGTAATACTTCTTGAGGTAGAGTCCATTTCTAGGCTCTGCCAAAGCATCCCCTTCAAATTCAACCAGATAATAAGTGCCCTCCTTTAGAACCTCTTTTATGATGAAAGGTCTGAACCACATGGGTTTGAATTTCCCTGCCCCCAGGGGGTCCTTATCTTGGTCGAAGACCAGGACAAGGTCACCTTCAGTGAAAATCCAAGGATAAACGGACCTATCATATTGACACTTGACTTTATGTTTGTGATCCTCATTGGCCAGGGCCGCATCACGACGCTACTCCAGGTATAATAACCACTCTTCAAGTGGAGAAGTGTCTGGCAATAATTGTACTGCAAACTTTAGGGACGGGATCTGACATTCGATAGGCAAGACAGATTATATCCCGTAAACGAGTTGAAAAGGTGAGAAACCGGTTGCAGTCTTAACAGATGTTCAGTAAACCCATAATGCTGAGTATAACATCAAATGCCAATTTGACTTGGCTGAGTTGATTGTTCGTTGTAGGATGGTCTTAAGAGTTTTATTCACAACTTTCACCTGACCATTTGCTTGGGGATAGTAGGGTGATGAATGTTCCTTCCGTAACCCAAGCTTTGAAATTAACTCGGTCATCATCTGGTTTGAAAGTGACTGCCATGGTCAGTGACAGTCTCCCTCGGGACGCCGAACCTTGCTATTATCTGGTTGAATAAAAAGAGAGTTGCAGTCTCTCCATCATCTTTAAACGTTGGCATAGCTTCGACCCACTTTGTGAAGTAGTCTATGGCTACGATGATGTAACAATTCCCCGTTGCTGAAGGAGGGTTGCATGTAGTGTAATCAATCCCCCACTTGGTGAAGGGACCAACAGTGATGATATGAAAAATGGGAGCAGGATGCGCCCTCATCTTCCGAGAGAAGATTTGGCATGCGTGACACTTCTTGACTGATTCGATACAATCTTTGATTAGTGTCAGCCAAAAGTAACTTGCTCGTAGAATCTTTTGAGCTGTTTCCAACCCAGACAAATGACTGCCACAGGCTCCGGTATGGAAATCGTTAAGCACGATAATTGTTTCTTAGTGAGTAAGACATCGATGCAGGATGTAGTCTACACCTCTCTGATACAATGTATCATCGAGAATGAGATAATTCTTAGCCTAATGTCATATGTGTCGATGCTCATCATGAGAAGCAGAGGTGCGACACTTCAAATTCTGGATATAGATAAGTATATCTCCATACCATAGATCCGAAGAGGTGATAAAAAAAATATCACCTTTGATAGGTGACTCTTCAGGCACAAGATCACCTGACTCAACCAGAAGTTCTGAAATAAGTTCTGCAAAAACTAGTGACTTTTTGGATTTCGCTGAAACGAAATCTAAGTCAAACTCCTGGAGGACGACTATCCATATATTGATCTTTCCGCCTATTACCCGTCGTGCCAACATGTACTGAAATGGATTCATGACAGCAATGACGGTGGTCTTGTGAAACAGAACATAATGAAGGAACCGTTGAACAGCATGGACTTCTGCCAACACAAGCTTTTCGATATGAGAATAATTGAGTTCCAGTCCTACGAGGCCTCGACTCAGGTAATAGATCACATATTCTGAGAACAAGTCATCTTCCTGAACTAAGACCATGCCAATGGTTGACTCTGCTGTAACCATATATAATAATAAATCTTTGTTATAATTAGGTGGCCGAAGAAGAGGGGTCATCGTGAGGGCTTGTTTCAATGCATCAAAAGAGCATTGGGCGACATCGTCCCAATGAAAAGGAATGTCTTTCTTTAGTAAGCACATAAAGCCCTTTGTGATTTCAACATAGTTGGCGATGAAACATCTTAAAAAATTCACCTTGCCCTGTAGACTCTGAAGTTGAAGGATTGTGCATGGGGGGGGCAACTGAATTATTGCCTCAACCTTGAGAGGATCGACCATAATCCCTGTTGTTGACACTATGAAACCTAACAAACGTCCTGACGTTACGCAAAAGCTTCACTTGTTTGAATTCAAGTGATTCTGGAAGTAGCGACAACGCTCAAAGATAAGTCAGAGGTGTGTGGGATGATCCATTCTCTTGCGAGATCGAGATGCTAAATCATCTAAATAGGCCTCGACTATATGCTTGAGGTTATGGAAAGAAAAAGACATGGCCCGCTGAAAGGTGGCTCCAGCATTTTTGAGACCAAAAGGCATCTTACGATATGCGAATGTACCCCATGGACATATGAATGTTGTTTTGTGCTGGTCTTCGGGTTTGATTTGTATTTGGTTATATCCCGAAAAATCGTCCATGAAAGAGAAGGCCTCACAACTCGCACATTCATCAATTATTTTGTCGATGAATGGTGTGGGGAAATTATCTTTGGGACAAGCCTTGTTCAAATCATAGAAGTCTGTAATACATGAATTGTGCCTTGTTTTTTATTGACCGGCACGGGGTTTGACACCCATTGGGTCAAATGGATAGGATAGATAAAACCGACTTTTAGCAATTTCTCCACCTCAACCTTAATGGTTGCTGCTTTCTTGGGGTTAATTGGATGAAGCTTCTACCAGACAGGCTTGGCATCTGGGTACATTGTGATTTCATGTTCGACTATTTTTGGATCAATGCCTGGTATTTCCTCGTAATACCAAGCAAAAATGTCACATAATTCTTTAAAAAGATCTGTGTATATATCAATCTCTCTAGGGGAGCAATGATCTCCAACAAAAACATTCTCCACGACATCAAGGGTTATGGAGATATTGATCGATATGGTTTCAACGATGGTTTCCATATTACCCTCAGCATAGACCTCGTGTGTAGCTAAGGGAATAATAGGACAAGACCTATCTCCAGTCATAGTCAAGGTGAATTCTCTAGCCTTGATTCTGCTTAACTTTGGGAGAAAGTATGATTTATGATGCAGAGCATCCCAGGGTTTGTCTGGACTAGTCATTGCTTCAATTAATTCTTCGTCAGAGGGCAAGACTAAGTCTAACAAATCGGTGTTAGCGAGAGAACCTTGAGCCCAAATAGGCTCTGGAAGCGGATCAAACTCTTGTGCAGAAGTTGGATTTGGGTTGGTTGAATCTTGTTGGACTAAAGAGTATGCTACTTCAGCTACGGACAAGGGCATGGGCATGCCCAGATGCCCTGTTTCCTCCATCGTGGCTGATGGGGAAGGAAGTATCCACAGATCAGTGAAGTAAGTCGTGTGAAACGACGAAACTTGGAAAATCTCAGCCTTATGGTTGTCGGATATGACCTTGACATCGCCTTGAGGGGGCGGGTAATCAAAGGTACCCATCAAAGATGGGCACAAACCAACCCCTATGTTGACTACACCTGGTTGAGGATTATCAATCATCTAGACCGCGGACACCGCCAATGAAGGGTCATATCTGGAGAAAGACAATTGATCAATGGTCACAATCTGGTCCTCGTGTGGAAACAACAAGATCTAGAAAACTGTAGCAACCACTACTTGCATGGAATAAGTCCAACCCCTTCCTAACAAAATATTGTAGTCGAGGGACGCATCGACTACCTCTACCTCCACGCACATGGGCTTCCCTCCCAATTGCACGGGAAAAGAGGGAATGATACCATGTGGTTGGAACGAACGACCATCGAAAGCAGAGAGAAGAGTAGGCGACAGAGACAAAACGGGCTGGCCAATGGCCTTCCAACATGCCAACGACATAACACATGTCTATGCGCCCTCATCAAGCACCGTGTGGAAAATATTCGGAGTAAAAGTTTTCGTGGGGTGATCCACTACTATCTGAAATGCTACGTGGTAAGTCAGATGAGGTTTTAAGTTGGTTGTATCCAACATGATGGTACCCGGATTACAAATCTCGGTAGATCCTAAAGCAGTTAACAAAGCTTTCCTCTGGGAAGGGAAGCTTTGGAGGACCTCCAAAGCGGACATCACACAAGGGGTTTGAGACAAATCCTCCACCATAGAATAGTTCTGAGCGGCTCTTGCGTTTGGGTTGTGAGAAGCTTTTTTGAACGTGCCTTTTGGGATGCGTGTCCTTGTTTCGCCCAAAGTCTTCTCAATCTGTAGAGGAAGAGATGGGAGTTCGGCTTCTTTTCCCTTCTCAGAAGTGCTTGGTTTACTATAGTCATGTGCTCTAGTCGATAGAAAAGCATCACCCTTCATCATATATACATTCACAGATGTGGGATTTTTCGAAGATGGAGAGGGTCCTTGACTGCCCCCTTCCCCACTTGTAGAGGCTTGGGTTAGGTTTTCCCCATGCTGAAATGGATTGGTTAACACAATAGGCTGTTGCTATGTCACAAAATTTTGGGCCTCTGCAAGCCGAGGACATAGGTGTGTCGGGTGGTCTTCCATGCATAGGTTGCATGGATACCTCGCCTTCCGTTTCTCAGTATTGCCTCTGCCCCCGCCAGCATTATCAATGGGTTTCTTATCCCCCTTACCTTTCTTTCGTTGTTTTTTCTTTCCTTCAGGCTGCTGGGTGGCCTTTGGATTGGTCGATTGCACTGTGTGTACATCCAACATTTTAGTAGGGGGAGCATCCAAAACAGTAGTTTGGCTAGCCACTGTGTGTTGTATAGACAATCGCTGCAACTGCTTCGTCAGTTTCTCTGTAGGCTTTGCTTGTGCTGAACCAATAATACCATCGGCATGTGGTCTAGCTCTCTGTCTGGTTTTATCAAGTATTGAGCGTGGTGCATCTGGCAAGACCTCATATAATAAACCAGACTGAGAATAGAGGAGCTCAAGTTGTTGAGCTCTCATGATGGCATCTTCTTCGAAAAACACTCCTGATGTCGCGACGTCTTTGGATAACTGTGGGACCAAAGACTTAAGGAACCACTCGAGCAGGAGTGTTGGTGGGACTAGTACCTTAATTAAACTCTTCCGACGTCTCCATTCTTGGATGTGAACAGAGATATGGTCTGCTTTTGTCTGTGCAAAATTGGCCAGCAATTCTGTGCCAGCGGCGTATCTCACAGGTAATTGGAAATGGTTTAGGAAGGCCATTGCCAATTCGTCGAAGGAAGAGTATCTTGAGCAGTCGAGCTCAATGTAACATTTCACATCACTCCCAATGAGAGTACGTTGAAACAATCACAACTATACAGAGTCATATTTCAACGAGTTAGATGAGCACCAAAGGTGGAAGGTTGTCACATGATCACCTGGATCTTCGTTAGGCTTGGCTTCGAACTTTGCTATGTCCGAAGGAAACTTCCTCGGCATAGGAGGCCAACGCGGATCGTGACAGATAGGGTCATTCAACAACCTTGTCAAGTTTGGAAAATGCAAGGTTTCCAGGAAAGGTAGTTTGGGTTGTTGATCATAACCTGGGAAAAAGGGACCTGGAGTTTGACTGGCACCAGGTTGCCAGGAAATGTTCGGTTGTTGGCTTGGGTTCTGGTAAAAACCATGGTCGTGACCAACGTACGGATTCTGCGTGTGAGGAGACATCAGCCACTGATTCCCAAAATAGGACGTAGATGGATGGGTGTGCATTACATTTGGAGGACTTTGGGAAGGGTTTCCCCATGCCGATCTCGTGGGGATAGGCATAGTACCTTGTCCGAGGTTCCATTGACTGTGGAAATAATTTCCCCTGATTGACATTCCTGATGAAGGAACGGATCCCTGCCAAGAATTCCAAGGCCTTGATCCAAAAGAGGTTCCTGGGTTTGCCCCCTATGCAGGAATAATACCCTGCAGAGGAATAGGTTTCCCAAAACTGGGGTTTCCCCCAGTCGAGAAAGCAGCTGACGAGAAGGTGTTGTTACCAAACACGCCGAACAAAGAAAATGGTGTCGAACCTACCGGCATATTATGCGAAGGTGGTCCTTGACTCCCTGCTCCAAATAAACTATGGTGTGTAGGTGGCCCAACGAATTGCTGATGTGTGCCACCGATCAAAGGGGACGAAGGAGGTATATGACTTCCCCCGTAAGGAAAAGCGTTAAAAGGAGCTGAAGTGCCCTCCATGTGACCTTGCAGAGGAGAGTTAGAGCTCCCTACCCCTAGACCTAAAGTCTATGAAGTGGAGTATGAAAGTACAGGACTTGTACCTGAACTAGGCACCCTGTATGAGAATGGAGGGCCTGTCACACTTGGTGGGAAAGGGGTTGTGGCCGCCGCCATAGATGGGATCAGACCACTGTGCGAGGTAGAGGTGGCTGAGACCATGGTGGCTCAGACCAGTGACGGTGGGTTAGGAGGTTAGGATTATGTATTGTATCTTCTTTAAACCTCAAAAACATTTCTCCCTGAAAAATTCCCAGAACAAAAGTTAGAGTGAAAATGGTAAGATAATATGTTTCAAGGATCCAAATCAAGGACCATCTACACTGACACCAAATGTTATGAACCAAATAATCCGATGAACATCAATTATCACCAATTTTTGTAATTCCATGTCTATAACAAGTGAATGAGTGAATAATAAGTCTCTTCAATGGGGCAACCTCCAATTAGAAAATATCTATATGTACACTTTGAGATGACTATTCAAATGAGTCTCCTTGATTCATAAATAAGAGATAAAAGGGACATGATGTATCTTACGCACTAGGCCTACCTAACTATAACCAATATAATAACCATGAATGTGGGTTATGACCCTAATAGATATGTTCAACGTTGACACTAACAAACCACAACCAAACTTTTGTGAGAACAAATACAGATGTCAATTCCTTTCCCTCTCTCTTCTTTTATAAATATTTCACCTTTTGTCTTTATTAGAAATCTTGAAAAAATAATAAAAGAATGCTAAAAATGTAATAGAGGATATGGATGTTGTGGGGTGAACAATTACATTCCAAGCACATGAAACCRATTTATGCAAAAGAAGAAAAAAAGGCAATGTGCATGTTGTGGACACTCATAACCATGTCTCATCCAAAGTAGAKTGAGTTTGAAATTCATTTAAGYAAGAKATGTAATGGTTAGTGACAGTTAAGAATGCRGTGGTKGTAAGCAAAATGTAGCAGGGCATTAGGCCAAACAATGTGAGCATTGGTAAGCAATGCARATGCTAAAACAAACCAAAAGTAYGAGAAACCACTAGGGAAATAGCCAAAAGTAGATGAGAARGAATCAATGGAGGTTTTGCTCAAAGTCATGGTGAGGCTAATGGGGTTCCTATGAATACAAGAAAATGTTGGCATGGGTGCCAAAATGGAAAACATGTGCTAACTAAGGAAACCTATGTTAGGTAAGCATTATCATACAACAATTGGTGAGCATTAGATTTAAATTTACAATGATATATATATAAAAAAATTATGGTTAAATTTGTTATACAATAATAATTACATACATAGATATACGTTTTCACACCCACCTAAAAATACCAAAAAAAAAATTAAAAAGAAAATTTTAACATATGGATATCTTTAGATATACTTTTTCACACCTACCTAAAAATACCAAAAAAAAATTTAACATATAGATATCTTTAAGAACATTTCTCAAGATTAGCATTTGTAGATGATCTACTTTTTTTTTTTAAACAGGAAATCACATAGATTATAGACTTCGTGTTTAAAACGTTCCGTTGTAGACCTTAAAATGAATGCAGACAACTAAAAATCGTCGTTGTCGGGGATCGAAGCCGGTAAAATAAATGCAGACAACTAAAAATCGCCGTTGTCGGGGATCGAAGCCGGGTCACCCGCGTGACAGGCGGGAATACTTACCACTATACTACAACGGCAGAGTTGAAAAATAATGATCAACATTTTATCAGGTTAATATCCTAGTTTGTAAAAGTTTAAAAAATGATTAATTTGAGAACATGATGAAATAAAAAAATGTTACAATCGTGGGCTCAGATGCAACAATTTCAGCGTGTATATCTAACCGAGTTACGGAGGGAACTTGTATCATCCTTTTGTGCTAAATCTCATCACTGCCCACCCATACACTATATTCTGTTTTCTGTCTCATATTAAGATAACATAATTACTTTCATGCTTTTGCATGTGGGATTAAATACGACTCTTCTCGACTTCCTATTTTCCACAAAAATGAATAAATTGAATTGACCTCATTAATAACTCTCTCACGACTAATGACACAAAAAAACAACTTGATCCACGGTAGTTTTTGTTTTTATTTTGAAGGCAATAAAAGGGAGAAGAGTCCATTTCTTACCATTAATTGAAAACACCGTCAAGTTAGAAGTTGAGGCCGAATTAAAGAGGGATTTGATCTTTAGAATTATGTTCAGCTTTAGTTAGTTAGTGGTTGAGCTTTAGAATTATGATCATAGTGGGGTTATGTTCAGCTTTAGTTAGTTGTATTTTTATAAATATACATCTCCATAACTATTTAGAAATAACTTATCTAGCAAAAGTCCTTCTACGAAACTTCTTAACTCTTTTGAATATCAAAGTTACATATTTAAGCCCATAAAAAGGAGAAGAGTCCATTTCTTACAGTAAATTGAAAACACCTTTAAGAACCTATCGACCATATTTAGCGTGATGTCAAAGTTATGTTAAGAGGTTGGTAGGTTTGTGTAAAATACCATCATTACTAGCTCCCAGGTTTACTAGCTCCCAGGTTTAGTCGTTTAATGTTTTTGAGTGGTATGCAACACAATGTTTGAATTGTATCTAGGGTATTCCCACATCACACATTTGCAAGCTATCCTATAACTAGATAAGTATTTTCTTTGTGAATTTAGAAAGAAAAAACCTTAAGTGTTTTTTAATATTAATCAACCAATCTACTATACAGTCCTTCAAATTTTGACCATGGTGTCTTAAGTCAAAACATTTTTCATGAAAATTGACATCTAGAATTGTATCCTAATAATCCAATTTCATAAAATATTATGTCTTATATGTAGTTTAAAAAAACGTTATTAAGAAATATCATGCTCCACTAATTTAATTATTTATTTTATTAAAACATTTTTATGTGAGAATATAAATACACATCACACAACATGATAAGAAACTTACCCATAAATTTCTGTAATTTTTTAGATAATTATTATTTTTTTAATATTTAAAGAAAAACATATTATTTTTATCAACTACTAATATTTGATATTATAAACTATAGTTTTTCTATTAAAATAATGCTCTTATAAAATAAAATGTAATAAATAGTATTTAAAAAAATTTAATGATTGGATTTTCCTAAATACGAATATAATGTTATCAAAAAAATTATACAAATAATAAAATATTATAAAAGAAGAAGAGGACATTATGTATGATATTAATTCATGCTATTACTTTAACTAACTTTTATTATTTTTTCATGGTCTGGTCAAAATATTTTACCATGATTTAAGTCTTTATAAGTCTAATTATATAAAGTTCATAGATGATTTTAGGGGCTAAATTTCGCTCATGGGCTAATTTTCCATGTTTTTTCCAAAAAATGATCTGCTATTTTAAAAGTGATTCACTCAAATTCTATAGGATAAAATGATTTTACCTTAAAAATCACCAAAATTTTATAAAAACTATATAAAATCCTTAGAAATTTGAATATTTTTACAAAAATATCGCCAAACATTTATAGTTGGCAAATGAAGGATTAGTAAGATTCA
>ML833033.1:35970-52008 GCA_009831015.1 Picea engelmannii
ATCTGAAAAATATCACTAAGTTTAATACCACTTTCTTATTCCAAAATATTTTATTGACAATGCTTATAGCATGGAAGTGATTTATCTTACTTAACCAAACACTTAAATTGTTGATCATAACTTGCATAATCCATCTTACATAAGAAAATGCATAATCACTTTATTAATGCTCAAATGCTTCAAGTACACTAAAAGGAATTTACAATACAAGAGCTAAAGACGCCCTTCAAATATGTCACTCTGATGCTGAAAAGAACATCACCCTTACATCCCTCTCGAAAAACTGAGGAAAATGGGTATAAAGTTGACTTACAATGCCCCAAAATCTCCTTGGCTCGTAAAATAATACAATGACCTTTTTACAAATTGCACAAATACTGAAACAGAGTGCACTGTTGAAGTAATAGTAAAAAATTGTGCAAAATGATATAAAATACTTGAAATTCCATCAAGGTGACCCACGCCACGCTTTATGGTGTAGCCTCGTACCCTTCATACTCTCGACATGCTTTACGAGACAAAAACACACAAGAAATGTTGTGTACAATGTTGGGATTCGTGCCCATTAAATAGGCCACGACCTCTATCCGAGTTTTGAAATTGTTGGCATACATTAATTACAATTTGGTTGGATTCCATAACCAACCTGCACTTATAACGGACTTGGTTAAGTCTTTTGGCAAACGTATGCAAGTCGAGGGTTCAAGCCCCACCAACTAACAACTTGTTGGTTTTGTTTGTTATTTTTTGTTACATATACGTTATAAATAGAATATATAACTATATGTTATAGTTATAACCCGCACACAATTTTTTTGGAGTTATATCCAAAGTTTTTAACCGTCTGCATAAGTTATGGGATATTGTCATGTGTTAAAGTTTTAAAATTATATATAATATATATTATATATAATATATAATATAAAGCAAACTCTCGTTGTCAATTGGGTTTAGCTTGGATGGTTGGGAGGAATGATTGTTATCCTCCCCACCCGGGTTCAATTCCTGTAAATAACATGTTGAGCTCATAATGAATATATTGTTGTAATGGCTTCAAGCCTTGTTTTACTATATGTATTGGAAAGTTTCCTTTGATTCAATAGAATAGCAATGAACTTCTTTTTCCAGTGGAAAAAAAAATAAAACAAACTCCCGCCAGAATATAAGGTGTTGTTCATGTGATGTATGGTAAAGACCAGGGGTTGGGGGAATAGCCCTCATCCCCTTTCTCCCCCTAATTAATACAATACATCAATTCGAATACAATATAACACATATAAAGGTTAAGATCCAATGTGTGGCGCGATGGTTGTGGTGGGTATGTTAATACCATGGGAGGTCACGGGTTCAATTACCGCAAACTCCCAAACATTTTATATAACCATGACCTTATAGGCCATTGAAGGGTCACCATGTGGTGGCCTCTCATTGGCTCTTCCAATGCCACATGCCGAACTATGATTGGAGCCACTTGTCAATCAACGATTGTGCCACCTGTATGTATAGAACCATGTCACCTACCACTTGTTAATATCTAGAGCTGCCACTTGTCAACCTGTGAGCCTGTCACGTGTCTCTTCAGAGTTGATTTTGTCCTGGTTTACTTGAACTTTGAACAACCATAAATTTTGCATACGGGCTCCGTTTGAGATGTTTTTTGCATCGTTGGAAAGCTTGTGATGAGCTCTATGCATTGAAAGTGTTTTCAAGAGATTTTGAGACATTAAAATTTTTAGCATTTCTGATCCCTTTTGGACCCCTGTGAGTGTTCTGGATCCTCCTAGACTTCTATGAGTGTTCCTAGATCCTCCTGGATCATACAAACATTAGGGTTGTTGCAAAATCATATTTCTTAAATATATTTCTTACCATTCTACCACTAAAAATCACTCGCAAGCTACCATATTTAATCTATTAGTTGTTAGATATCTTTTGGGTGGATTGTTTGCTAATTTTGTGGTGCAAACTCCCTGCCCTTGGGCCGAGATCCGCTCAGGATATTCACTAAAACCACGCCAAGGGTTAATTAAACCCTTTGTTAAGCAACAAAGGACTTTGGGTTTCAGGAGTTGGAGAGTCCCGATGTATTTCCACAGCTCTTAGCAAATGTCGAAATGCCAATTGTCAGCGAAGGTTGACTCCTTCAATGTGCCGAACACATACCACCTGTTACCCACTAGTTTCAGCTTTCAAGACTTTGAGTGAACAACCAACAATCGTTCCTCTTCCTTAATGATTCCTCGAACTTCGAAATTCCAGAATGCTGAAATGGGCTCAATGTCCCATGGAATGCGAGATCGATGGCCTTTCGGGATTTTCACCGAAGCTTGACCCCTCCTTTTACTTCCGTCGCACGTACCCTTTGATTGAGACTTGGGACCCACCTTTTTGGCGTTTCTCTCTTCATGATTTCAGGAGTTGCATTGACCATGCAACTCTACCTCTTGAGTCCTGAAACCCTGAAACTTGATTGGTGCCCAACGCTATTGTCCCTCGACTTTTTGGAAATTATCCCTTTCCCTCTTCGGGATTTTGTGAACCGGGAGTTTGAAACTCTTGATTCCAAAGTCACTGCCTCCTCTACTTCTCGAACTCCGGAAAGCCAAAATGCCAAAATCCCACACCAAAGGCATGCCGCGTTTCACGAGTTTGAGATTTTCAATGCAAAGGGTCCCAGTTCCTTGTCATCGGAATTTCCGGAATGCCGAACCCCAAAATACCGAAATTCCAAAATTCACACCTAATAATCCCTTTCGCGATCTGAGAATTTGAGTGACCAAGGATTTTGGCCTGCACTCCGAACTTGCGAATCCTGAATCCCCGAAATGATCTGATGGCTCAAACTGACCACGATCAACAGTCCACGTTGATTCTTGATGTCAGGGTGGTAGATTCATCCAACTCCTAACCACCTTACAGCTCCTCTGGATCCTACGGTCCTTGCGATCTCATGAGTTCTCCATGGAGAATTCTGACCACCAGATGCACTCCTCAATGACTCTTGTCCAAACAACTCGGTGTTCTCCCTCCTGAACCTAACTTCTATGAGATGATTTCGATCTCCATCCCCCTTTGATCACTTCAAAGGTGTTATCCTTCCTAAGATTTCACTTGCAAACTCAAGCTTCCCAAAAGGATCCCTGCTCGCACTCCTTGCGACAAACCTTCAAATAACCTCTGGTTTTGAGTCTCCGACCCTGTGCACTCTTTGCAACAATGGCCCTTCAACCTTCCTTCTGGATTTATAAAATCCAAGGCTTCAATTGGCCTGTGCACACCTTGTGCGGCTCTGTGCTTCACCTTCACTTCAGCTGGTATGAGAACAATGATATCTCTCCTAAGCTTTCTGAGATAAAACTCAGACCCTCGTCAAATCACACCTTGCGGACGTTCACTGCACTCCTTCCATAAATTATCAGGAAGAGAGACAATTGAAACTCATTCCTCTCCTCTCTCAGACTTCATACATTCAACATGAAATCACACATAACACAACATTGAAACAAATGCATAACAGAGAAACAAATCAACTGTACACATACCATTCAACAAATGTAAACAGAAAGCATCATAACACCATGAAAATTGAGTCAAAGCTTCATATATTAACTCAAATGCTCCTGTACATGGGTTCTTCTCTACAACTCTCTGTTACATCTCTACAACTCTCTGAATTCTGAATGATCATCAAAAGTTACAATGATACAAGGGTGAGGGTGTCTATATCCGTTTTCCCTCCTACGCTTCTAAACTGTCTAATCTAACATTCATATCTACCTACTTTACATTAACAAACTTAAATGACTATTACATCTAACAGATGAGAGTAATTTCTCCATATCTGTTCATATATCCAAGACATAAATGTAAGTATGCTTCTTCTAGCTATTACATTAATGCTTTAGATTTCAAAATTCAAAACGTTTTCATAAAAAAGTGTCCTTTTTGCATCTGCACGTTCAATTGTTCCTTTGACTAGGCGCGTGCTTTGGCTTTCTACGATGCTCCTGCATCATACTCCCTCACTTGAAAATTTTCATGAACTCCTATTCATGAGCTCTTGCACGGTCTGTCCATGCCTATGAATTGCTGCTTCATCCTCCCAACTGGCATCTCCTTCCATTTGACCAAGTATTCAAAGTACTCTTTTCTCCTAGTCTTTTTGCTAACCCTTTTGTCAATTATGCTTTCCATCTGTGGCCCTACAGCTACAGGAATTTGTTTTGTCCATTGAATTTCTTTCTGTTACTCCTCTGCTCCTGCTTCTTCAGCTCTGTAAGGGTACAAATCCACAACATTGAATATCAGTGAGATTCCGACCCCATCGGGTAATTTAATCTCATATGTGTTTGCCCCAAATTTTCTTATGACCTTGCACGGTCTAATCTTTTTCATCTTCAACTTATTATATGTTCCCCTTGGGAACCTCTCCTTCCTCAGATGCGCAATAATTAGATCACCAACTTCAAATTGAAGTTCTTGCCTATGTTGATCTGCTCTTCGCTTGTATTCTTGACTTGAACTCTGCAATCACTCCTTGACTCGGCTGTGAAGCTCCTTCATTCCTTCTACAAAGTCCTCTACACTAGCACTCCTGAATTCATTTTGTTCCAAATATTTCAATTCAGAAACTCCCCTTGGATGCATTCCATATACAATCTGGAATGGAATCTGCCCTGTGCTTCTATTGAGGGAATCATTGTAAGCGAATTCCGCTTGTGGCAGAATGTGATCCCATTGACTGTGGTGTTTAGTCACTAAGCTTCTTAACAAATCTCCCAAGCTTCTGTTCATGACCTCTGTCTATCCATCCATATGAGGGTGATATGCTAAGCTAAAAGACAAACCTGTCCCCAATTTCTTCCATAAGGTCCTCCAGAAATGCCCTATGAACTTGGTATCTCGATCAGAAATGATACTCTTTGGCAAGCCGTGAAGTCTGACGACTTCCTCGAAAAACAGGTTCATAATATGAGTTGCGTCACTAGTTTTCTGGCATGGTATGAAATGTGCCATTTTTTAAAATCTGTTGACTACCACAAAGATTGAATCGTATCCTCTCTGTGTCCTTGGCAGTCCTAATATGAAATCCATGCTCATTGCATCCCATGACCTTTCAGGTATGGGTAATGGTTGGTATAACCCTGTGTTCTACCTTTTTCCCTTCACGTGCTGACAAATTATGCACCTGTCCACAAATTTGTTGACATCTGTCCTCATCCCTGGCCAAAAATATGAGCGATTCAACTTTGAGAACGTCTTGTCATGACCGAAATGTCCGACCAATCCTCCACTATGCTTTTCCTTCAAAAACTTCTCCCTCATGGAGCATTTCAGAATACATAGCTGATTTCCCCTGAACAATAATCCATCCTAGATCATGTATTCAGTCCATTGGCTTTTGTCCCTGAGAATTAGATTCTCAGATGCCTCATATGCCTCTTTAAAATCTGGGTCATCCCTGTACATTTCTTTGAGGTTATCAAAACCCAAAGTCTTGACTTTGAATTCATGCATAAGCAAACATTTCCTGTTCAAAGAATCAACAGCTTTGTTAGCAGTTCCAGAAATATGCTTAATCACAAAAGTAAAATTCTGCATGTATTCAACCCATTTAGCATGTTTTTGGTTTAACTTCTCCTGTTGAGTCACGAATTGTAAAGCGTGATTATCACTGTACAAAACAAACTCCTTGGGAACCAAATAATGTCTCCATTTCTTCAGTTCTTGTATGACTGCATAGAATTCTTTGTCATATGTGGAGTACTTAATCTTCGCTTCATTCAATTTTTCATTGAAATACACGATCGGTCTGTCATCTTGGCTCAAGACTGCTCCAATTGCAAATCCACTCGCGTCACACCTGACCTGGAATGTTTTGTTGAAATCTGGCAAAACCAGAATTGGTTGCTCAGTGATCTTCTTCTTTAGCAGATTGAATCTCTTCTCTGCTTCCTCCGTCTAGTGAAAATATTTGTGTCTTTTTTTCACCGTATCCATCATCGGTGCACTAATTCCACTGAAGTTTTAGATGAATCTCCTGTAGAAGCTAGCCAAACCATAGAAGCTTTGAACTTCAAACACGCTCTTTGGCGATGGCCAATTCTTAATCACCTTTATCTTTTCCAGATCCATTTTCAGTTCATTTGTAGAGATAACAAAACCCAAATAAATGAGTTTTGTCCTCATAAATGACGATTTCTTCATATTAATCAACAATTTATCATTTTGTAATCTCCTCATTACTGCAACTAGATGCTTTAAGTGTTCTACTTCTGTCTTGCTGAAAATTAATATATCGTCAAGATACACAATGACGAACTTCCCTATGAAATCCTTTGGGACTTCATTCATTAACCTCATGAAAGTACTGGCACATTCGTTAAGCCAAATGGCATGACAAGCCATTCATATAGCCCCTCATTAGTCTTGAATGTTGTCTTCCATTCATCACCTTCTCTCATTCGAATTTGATGATACCCGCTTTTCAAATCAATCTTTGAAAAAAAATTTGCTCCACTCAAGCAATCCATCAAGTCGTCCATCCTTGGCAATGGAAATCTATATTTGATGGTAATCTTATTGATTGCCCTCGAGTCTGTGCACATTCTCTAGCCTCCATCTCTCTTTGGGCTGAGCATTGTCGGAACAACGCATGGACTCAAGCTTTCTCGAATCAATCCTTTGTCCATTAAGTTCTGGACCTGCCTCTTAACTTCTTCATTTTCCTATGGCGTCAACCAATATGTTGCTTTGTTCGACAAATTGGATCCAGGTATAAGATCGATATGATGACTTATACTCATGATAGGTGGCAACGAACAAGGTAGTTCGTCCACTACTATATCAACAAACTCTCCCAGCAACTCCTGGATTTCTTCTGGTAAATCATCTATCCTCGTACTGGTCAAAATAGTTATGGGCTTCCTAACCACAATAAATTGTGTGTCTTCCTTCTTCTTAACCTCATCAAGAAGTTCCTTCCCACTCATGAGAAGTACAGTGTTTCTCATCTCTGTTTTCACCTCTTTATCCTTAATTGGCAGCAACATGTGAGTCCTACCATTTTTTTTTCAGGGTGTACGTGTTCTTTCTCCCATCATGAACTACGTTTCTTTCATATTTCCATGGTCTACCCAACAATAAATGACAAACATCCATGGGAATTCCATCACATAATATTTCATCTTTATATCCTCCTATTTTAAATTCAACTAAACACTGTTTAGTGACATTTACCTGATGTCCTTTTTGTAGCCACGAAACTCTATATGGGCTTGGATGTACAATAGTCTCCAACTCCATCTTTTTTACCATCTCTGTAGATACGGTATTGTCTGTGCTACCGCTGTCCAATATGACCTTGCATACTCTATCCTTAGTTTTGCAAGCAGTCTGAAACAAACTGTTTCTTTGGGCTGGGTTCTCTGCCTCCTTCTTCGGCTTCTAGAGAACTTTCCTCATCATTAAGGATCTTCCACCCTCAGTGTCCTCTACCTCAACATTCCATCCTTGAGCTTAGACAATGTGAGTTTCACCACCATCTTTCTTCCTATCTGGACACTCATAGGATTTATGTCTGATTTTTCCACAGATGAATCATTTCACTTCACCTCCTCTGCCTCTTCCTCTTCCTCTGGCTCGAGGAAAAGTATTTCTATCAACATACTGCCTTCCTTGTGAGTTTCCTCTTCTCTCGGGTTGAGTTTGAGGTTTGTTTCCCTCTTCTTTAGGTCTCTGAGTTATATCTTGGGCAATTGGTTTGCCTCTGGATTGACTTCTACCTCAACCTCTTTGACCTTATTTCCGACTCAACTTCTCTTCAGCTTTTAGAGCTATCTGATAAGCATCTTCCACATTTCGAATGGTCATCATGCCCATATCATCCTGAATGTCATATCGTATACCATTCATGTACCTGACAACTTTTTCATGATCGCTTTCCCGATGACCTGCTCTAATGTTTATCTTGTAGAATTCTTCAGTGTATTCCTTCACTAACATCAGCTTCTGTCTCAATTTCTGCATCTTCCGAAACATAGTGATTTGATAATCCCTGGGTATAAATTTGGCTTTCATCTTTGCAACCATTCTATCCTAGCTTTTGATTTTCTTCTTTCCTTTGCAGCGTCTATCAGCCTGCAGTTCATCCCACCACAGTGCTGCATGCCCTTTAAGTCTAGTAACGACATGTTTGAATTTCTTATCTTCCTCGACATCTTCATAGTTGAAGTATTTGTCTAGAGCTCTAATCCAATCTAGAATTTCTTCAACATCTAAGTTTCCCTCATACATGGGAATATCCATTTTGACTTTGGCACCTATCCTTGCAACAAACCTGAATAGGTGTTCATCTGCAACATCTTCTACTGCAACTTCTTCTCCTTCGTTTCCAGCTTCATTTTCACTTTCAACCTCACTGATATCCCCAACGTTGACTGTGCGCCTCTGTATTGTCTCCATAGCATCAAGTCTGGCACGTAAGTCACGCATTTCTCTTTCCATTGCTGGATCAGGCATTGGCCTATCTCTTCTTCTCGGTGGCATGGCTGAGAAATTTTCCTCTTTTCTCTCTGCTATAGAAAGAAAAGAATTTGTTCTGTGCTCTGATACCACTTCTGGTGAAGACCCCCTACCCTCGGGCCGAGATCCGCTCATGATCTTCACTAAAACCACATGTCCTTTTTGCATCCGCGCGTTCAGTTGTTCCTTTGACTAGGCACGTGCTTTGGCTTTCTACGATGCTCCTGCATCATTTTGGTGGCTAGAAGTTGTTGTTGTAGCAATTGTTTGATACATCCATTTGGCGTTCATAAAAAAATTCCAATAACATCACATAACAGACCTCTAAACATCACCAAAGTCTTTCTTAAATCATTGGAAGATTAAGTAGTCATTGCTATCTTTGTTTCCATAATATTCTATTTGATTTTGGTGGTAACATTTGCAACTATTAAATTATTTTGTTCCTGATCTATATATTTCTATATTTCTGCAAATTTGGGACAAAAAGGATTCTTTCTTGATTCCCCTTGATTAAAGGCTTGGTTTATCATCTTTTGTCTTGTTCCAGGAAGGGATAACATTGTTTTGTAGGTATCTAACACTTGGAAACCATTTACCTTCTTACAAAACTCATCATCAAGCCTTTCTCCATCTCKAAACTTGACCTATAGGGGAACTCATATTTTATCATCTCACTTTCCATCTCAATCCCCCTAAAGTCACCGAGATTTCCCCCTTGTGGTGATTTCATCATCACTAAACCGAGGGGAGTGTCAATCTAAGGTGAAAATGGGTAGGTGCGCTTGTAGTTGTCTCACCTTTGTGGTTTGGGTTGGGATTTTCCCAAGCTACAATTCGTGTGATAACAGGTTCAATATGGTATTTTTCATTTCCCTCTCTTTCCAAGACAATATGAGAGTTACTTTGATTAGATTTTCAAAGACCAGTTTAAAATAGGAAGACAGTATGAGTCATCATCATCATGGTTTTTTCACATCAAAAGAGTATCATAGAGATAGATTCATTGTCCATTTAAGTTTCACAATGACTTATCCAACACTAGGAGATTATATGTCATTAGGATTAGTTCACCTTGACTAGGTCGAAGTGGGATACAATGTTTTGGTTTTCTTACTAGTATGGCATGTTGGCGCGCAAGGGGCAGATCCAGGGTTAATCATTCAAATACCAACAAAACCATTATATATCGTCCCTTTTGGCATCACTTGTAGAGAAAATGAAGTCTCACCCGAGGCATCTAGAGGAGCTGCAGGAAATAAGGTTTTGCAGTGTTGAGGGAAAGTGAGGCATCATTCAGATCCTTTGCTTACATGCACATTTCTCATAGTTAACAGTTACTTTTTTATGAAAAATAATCTATGTGCAACATTACAATATCATATATGATCCATTTATTCAACATAAACCAGAAAACAACACAAATTTCAACCACACCATAACAAACAGATTTATGTGGTTCACCCAACTTGGGCTATGCCCACAACGAATGGATTCTTATATTATTCACTAATATCTTTCTTATGACTTCACATTGTGCTACAAAATATGCAATAGTAATATCATCCCAAACCTTCCTAGTTGTTCTGCTGCAGTACGAGTTCACTCCTCTGTCATACTATAGATTCCTTCCTTCGCTCGATTCCCTTACCAAAAATCATTCACAACTTACATGTACCATCACACACATATATCTCACCCCAACCCTCTTCACTATTTCCTTTATTACATATTTATACATACCAATATGTCTAATCCCATTACGAAAGTGGACAAAGTGTCCCCCAAAATCCGTTATAAAAGTGGACAAAAGGTCCCCAAACCCCACGGTTTATAATTGTTTTTCGTCTTATGCATGATGCTTCGTCGTGCATCTGTTGGTTGCGTTCTTTGACTCCTTGAAGTCTGCTTTCATTGTGCACTCTGGTGCATCTTCTAATTTTATTTTACCCTTTGATCTCCTTTTGGCGCAAATCCCAAAACTTATCCAAGATGCCTCTCCAACAAGGCCTCACATACAAAGCTTGAGTTAGTGTCGTGTTGACGGGCAAAATTGACCGCTCATCAACTGGAGGAGTGAATCCGGTCTGGGGTTGTCTAATTAACCCAAGCCATTTGGATTAATTCACTTCGACGAGTTTAGCAGCTCCATTGGCTGATCTAAGTCCTAAAGAAAGTTAAAAAATAACTAAAGGAAAAACAATGATCTAATAAATAACAATCGCTAATAAATATGAATACATCTAATATATATATGCAGTTTAACTAATTAATACTTATAAAATAATTCTACTTATCATATGCACAATATATACAAATAATTCTATTTCTAATATATATATATATATATATATATATATATATAATATGTACAAACTACAAATTTTAATCTAAATCTGTGAAAATCGAATGTAAATTGATTTTTTAAACAACAGTAAAGCTGTTATCTAATCTTTTTGATTCATTTTCTTAGATGTTTATATTTAAGAAATCGAATATCAAACTATCTAATTAAACAAAAGAAATAAAAGAGGTTAGAAAGTGTTTTAACTACAGGGAACTTCTATATTTATTATACTAATGAAATCAAATAACAGGCTGACCTGTTATCGCATCCAAATATCTGTTCAATGTGTAGCATCCAGTCACCTTATCTGATGAGGTAAACCTGCAACATATCTTGAAATTGCTCCTAATAAATGTGAAGCAATAATGATGACGTTTGAATCATAATAACAAAACACATAATAGATGCAATCACAATAATCTTATAATTTTACAAGCAACCACAATAAGATAATTCTTCCTGTGAGAACTTGTGTATAAACGTTTGATCAAAATTAGAGATAAATCTCTTAATTCAAATTGAACGAATGATTACTGTGTGTTATATCTGGGACATAAAAATGTGGACAATATATAATCTTTGATCATACCAACTGATAATAAACCACGATGACAAAAGCAATCATAATCTATTAACAAATTGAAATAAACATGACTTGAATAAAAACATCATACAAAAAAGCTAACGCTGTGACATGTATTATATTCCATTCAAGTTTGTAGTGAAACTTCCATAGTCTTGCCCCAGGCTGAGATGATGAAATGTATAAAAAATAATAGGTTTATACAGGTTTCAGGAAACATAACTGTTTCTTATTGATAAGATCAAGTTTGTTTCAAAAATATGGGGGATGCAACCACCCTGATTTCATTGAATATAAAAAACTACCAACAGCCTAATCTATTTACTTAAAACACAAAGTTGATATGGCTGGGAGATCTCAAAAGTGCCCCATATCTTCTTGGAAATCATGGGATCCTTAATCATCCTGAAAACAAAAGAAAATAAGAAGGTTTCAAATATATTTTCAATTGTCAAATCAAACAATTCAAATTTTTCTAACTGGCTACATAATCTTACGATTCTGTAGCTAGTTATAATAGCAAATACAATCATATTTTATTCAATAAAAAAAACAAACTAATCTTTATAAGAAAGATAATCTATTCAATCAAATCATATATCATAACTTAAGTGTGGCAAAATCGTGCTAAAATTAAAAAAAAATTCATACCTCAAATCATGGTATCAAAACTTATCAAGAAATTTTGGAGTTTACGATAGCTGTTGCTGCCTCTACATTCTTGAAAATGACACGTCATGTAGTTTTCAATCGTTTCTCCTTCCCTTGGATAATAGACTCGAGTCTACTTTTTTCATTTGTCAACCTATCGACTTGGTCTCTTAAAGACTTAAGTTGGGACTGTAGAAATGGAACATCAATATAGTACCTGTTGATTCATGATCGACACTCATCACACTGTGACTGTAAGGACTGTGCATTAGCATTGATAGCATTAAGGATCAGAGAATCCTCCATGCGAATGGTAGGCTTGTCACAGAGTTGGATGCCAGGAAATTCATGATTATCCTTTATACATGGAGGCAAATTGTTTACATAGTCATAGGGTCGGTCAGGGTAGAGCCCATATGACACAGGATCCTCTTCAGCCAAGAATTTCTCAATTTCCAAATCTGAGTCTTCACTCACTTCAATCGTGTTGAATGTGTCTGCATGGGGTTTCAATTTATTTCGAGTACATCGAGAAATTAAACGACCAACCCTTTTGTTCTTGAAATTAACATCAATACTACCCTTTAGCTTCTTTCCTGTAGGTTTTTTAACATTTTTAGTGTTATTCTTTGGATGTGAACCTGGTTGATTGTCCTGTTGAGTGACATTAGGGTAAGTCAAGGGTTCATTATTAGGGGAAAGATCACAGGCCTAGAGCAGTGGAGAAGAGGCTGTAGAGTTCACAAGGGTTTCAATAATGACCGGTTTATCTACTTGTCCCAACTCACTGTTGCCAAAGCCATTTCGTGAAATGAATGCATCCCAAAAATCATTTTGTAATTGCAACTGGTGCATGAGGATAATTTTAATTAAACCATGATGGAATAAACTTGAATCACACCTCTACTTCCTAAACCGTTTGCCCATTTTATACAAACTTCTAAGTAGGTAGTAGGGCATATTCAATGGAAAGCCAATAAAACTCATAAGGAGGCGTAGATGATACAAGAAAACCAGTCCGAATCGACCTTCACAAGTGATGAATTGCTTCACTACAACTAGTAAATCATGCCATCTAGGTTTCAAGAATGAAATTGGCATACCTCGGTCATAGCTGGCTATTTTGCGTGAGGTAAACAGTAACGTCCAAGGGACCTCCTCCACTTTCGCATTCTTGAACCATTTCTAACTAGCTGCTAGCAATCCTGTGGCTTGGCTTAAGAACTCTTCTGTATCTTCTAACTGCACATCACCAATCTTTTCCCTACAACCATCAAAGGTTAAGGAAAACTCTTGGGTGACCTAGAGGTTAAAGCCCTTAAATATTTCGATGAACAAATGCCAACTGTTCCTTTCCAGATCCTCCTTAGCGTTATCATACGATAGCAGAGTCTGGATACCATTTGGTTCGACCCTTACCACTGGAGCCATGCTGAATGGAAGGGAATCAACACAAAACTCACAGGTAGGGTTTGGTAAAAGGCCACAGAGCCATAGCCCCAAGCCTTATCAAAACAATGCTGTGACAATTCAAACGGTGGGCTGTGGCGTTAATCACAATGTGTGAGAGAAAAAATCGTGAAGCCCGAGACCATACTCAGGAGTGATGGTATCATGTACTACATATGCCACCTTGGCATTGGGTACATGCTAGGACATAGTACTTTAACACATTGTGCGCGCATCCAAATTTAATTGCAAAGATAGGTGATTCGTAAGAATTGAAAAGCCAAAATTTCCATGAAAGAAATATCGTTAATCATCCAACCAAAATTAATACAAAAATCAAATACCAATTGATAGGGGTCTTTCATTAAAACAACCATAAGCTTCTTAGGCATTCTTGGAATCAAAACAATCATAAACAATGAGAGAAACATGTCCATAGCCAAAAATCACAATTCTATCATAAACGACATGCTTTCAATGAAAATTTAAAACAGAACGAAGACGATAGTTGCGAGTTTTCATGCTTTCAGTCATGAAAATGAATGTATGAATAGATGATAGGTAAAATGTGACGATTTACAGCTGTCGTTTGAAGAAATGCTTATGAAGATTGGTAAAATTTCATAGACCCTGTGTAGGCAGCTTTATAAAAAAATGGTAATTATATACTTGCTGCCAACAATGGCGACATGCTAAGAGAAGTAGTTCTCTCTGCCAAATGAACGAGTTCAGATTAGAATGATCAGAAAAAATTTCGAATCGAAAACAACCGAAAAGCTGTCTGAACATCGTAAATAATTATAATGCATTCCAGTCTCCAACAACTGTTATTTTTTAAAGAGATGAAAACTGATGACAATCTTAACAAAAGAGAGCCACAATATTAAAGTTAAAATCTTCAATACTGTTGACAGGGCCGCTGCTACCAGTAGGCGTCCATAGCCTCGACAGGGATGTCAATTAACCCACTCTGATATCTGTATCCTATCAAGAAATTCTAGATCAGAATGAAGGACATTTAAGGTCAAAATATAATCCATATCTGAGAATTTTCTTATACCTGACATTGCTTCGCTGCCAGCAGGCCTATTCAATACCCCAACGAAGTTATCTTGGCGTCATGCATGCATTTACCCACTGCCAATAGATCTGTTCAGTGTCCCGGTGGGTTTACAAGCACTTCCCACAACTCTCTGAAGATTTATTTAGTTTTTAAAGATATTTAATAGAGCGGGGTGACGCTGAAAATTCTAGTTTTTTAACACATATGTCACAGACCTTGAAAAAATTTTCAACTGTCTTTCATTAAGATCTGGAAATTGTTTACTAATAAAACTGACTTTCAAGAAAAGGGAGACATCATCGAGTTGTCCTCTTAAAGAACATGGACAACGTAAAAATAATTTTTATAGATGATCATGAGTACCTTCTGTTGCAGATTGAAATTAGGAAGACGCTTTTAAAACAACAAGTCATTTTTAGCAGGGCTGCAATTTTAGAGAAATACCACAATTGATGTTTAAACAATTTTCAACAGTCATTTTGGAAGGGAAATTTTTCTGTTATTTTTGTATGAACTAGCCCGTGGTGCAGGAATATATGTTTCAAAATAAAGACCGATAAGCAAAAAGGAAAAAATCAAAACAAACCACCAAAGAAAAACAATCAACAAACAAAATAGAAAATATTTACAAAGGGTGCATGGGAGTGTCATCAGGCAAAGTACCTTTTTAGAGCTTGGCCATTCACCGAAAAGGTGTCTGGATGTCCCTCTAAGTTCTGTAAGAGAAAGGAATTGGGGCCTAGTTTCTCAACGATTAAAAATTGTCCCAACTGTTAGCGATAAAAAACGCACTGGCATTTTTGAAAGAACGATGCCTAATCTTGTAGGGAAAATTTGAATAGCTTCCCGGGCTCCATATGTAGATATGAAAGAACCATTGGAAATATTAGGATTTGTAGATGTTGATCGACTATTTAAGCATGCAAAACAGACTCTCCATGACTGAGAAATTGATTTTGAAAAAATCTGTGCTTTCACTAGCGCAGAAGACAGAATTATAACTAGTTAGCTGGTGAAAGCTCCGCCTTTCACCAGCTAAGGAGCAGATTTTCGGGTAAATTAGCTGGTGAAAGCCTGTCATGGCCAGAATAGCCGAATTTTTGCCTAGATCAAGATTTTTTGGGTTTGAACGGTTTGAAATCTTCTTCAATAAGCTGGTTATGAATTATCAAATCAAAATCTGAAGGCCATTCTTGGGGATGAAAGTCAAAAGGGATTTTTTTGACTAGATTTGGTCATTTTCAAGGGCAAATTGATGGGGATCAAATGACACATCACCCAATTTGAATTTATCTTTGGAGGACCAAATCAGACATCCTTGGGAGGCTAAAACTGCACTTCATCAATAATCTTCTATTTTTAGAAATCATTAAATAGGACCTTTCCTATTTTGTTTTGATTTTCCATTCTAGATCCTTTTTT
>ML833034.1:518-19537 GCA_009831015.1 Picea engelmannii
TCTCAGTTGTCCAACAAATCAGTCAATCATGAACTCTTTCAGTATCAAAGGAAAACAAGATGGAGAAAGAAAGTTGTCTATCATTGAACAAGAAGTCTCAAATACAGATACATAACCAGAAGCCAGAGGCTTTACTAAAACTTTGCAATGCAGAAGCTTTGCTCTACCATCGACCCTAACAAAATATAAAACTCAGTCTTTATACTCAAACAACTTTCTCCTTTCAGAAGCACACTCTGGTCATTGCATTCAAGGCTTGGCATCTGCATATTCTCCTCTCAAATGCAAGATCATATCGGTATGGGCTTCATAAGAAAATCCATGACATGGAACTTTCGGCTGACAGTCTGCCCTCCATGACCAAATTTTCCATTCTTTCCATTTATGTGGTGAAACAAGGTTTCAACCACCTTCCTCATTCTCATTAACTACTTTTAATGGGATCAGATGAGGTCTGACACTCATGAACATTCCATGAAAACTCATAATTCCTTTGAGTCAATTATGGCACCTTGAGGCCACACAAATCCTTCTCTGTGACCAACTTGGGTGCTTCGATTCTTTGTGCAGCTCCTTTTCCTTTGCCCCACGTGACTACGGGCCATGACCTCATGCTTATCCATATGAAATCTCGGGATTTCACATTTCGAGAGTTCCACTCCCCTTGATTTCAAAAATCCCGATGCTCGCTCCTGTGAAATGGCCCATTTGGATCAACGGTAGGATTTGCCTCGAATCCGATAGCCAAGATAATTTCCTCAAACAGCTTCAACTACCCACTACTTCAACAGATGATTTCCCTTTCTCTGCGGCCCCACCTTCCATATGTCCGCGGGCCCAAATCTTAGGTGCATCAGGATTTCGTGTTTCACGTACTCATGTTGCTCTCTATGCTCAAACCTTCGAGTCACGAAATCACGATCCCTCAGATCGAATGACACGCGTCCCTTTGAAATGGATGACCCAGATTGTATCGACGTTTCAGAACCTCGGGCCATCGACACTTCTCACCTCAGCTTTTTCGAAAGGCTTTCTCCATGGTGCGGATCCTGTGCCACACATCATGCTGCAATGGACGGCCTAGATTATTTCACGACTTCATGTTTCGTGAGTCCTCATGACTTTGCTCTTTGACCTTTCTGTCTCGCGAAATCGCGACTATGTTGATCATGCACCATGTGTCCTCCCAGGATCAACGATTAGGATGGCCTTGTGGTTTCGCAACTCTACTTGATGCTATACTTCGTGCAATTCTATGATCCCGATCGCCCAATGGTCGTCGATTCGATCTATCTGATGGATATCCACCGTTGAAAGATGATCTTTCCCGCTCGCTTGATTTGAGTTTATATTGGACTGTTTCAAGCGTTGCGCTTGGTGCTCATGACTGTGGCTTGTGTAGTTTACTTGAATGATTGGCTAAGGCCCCTAGAAAACAAAGGATCAGTGATAGAGGCAAAGGGAGAAGTGATAATTTTTAGGGAAAACAATAAGGCTTAGGGCCGAAACTTCTCAAGCGAGCCGACAAGGAAAATGGGTTGATCAAACGGATGAAGGAAAATAGAAGAAAAGCTACAAGCCAAGAGGGAAAAATTACGATCGGGTATGCAAAAAGAGGAGAGACATGCAAAATTTGTAGACTTAGGTAGAAACCACAAAATCCTAAGGCTTTGACAATTTTATGTTCTAACAAATACAACATACCATCCGTAGTGAGATGGGAAGACAAAGAGAGTGAACCAATGTAACATCCCCATTTTCAAACCCCAAAATAACAATGTATATTGTAAATGTAATGTATGGTTGAGGGCCAAGCGATGTAATATGTAAATGATGTAAATTGAATATAATAAATAAAATGTATCATCGATTGCAAATGGACACGAACATAGATTTTGGGGCTAATTTTCCACAAGAGAGGGAAGGGGTCCAAGGGGGAGAGTTACCCATGTTTATTAAACCCAAACCATTTCTTTATAAATTATCCTAATCACGAACCTTCCATTATCTATTGAGTGTTCTAGAGCCCAATCACTGAAATCATGTAAGAGGGTGGGTGTGAGAAGTCACATCCCATAGTTATTGAGAGCATGGGAGTTGAGAACAATCAACTCGGGTAAGAGTGTAGGTTAAGCAAGCAAGAGAAAGAGAGGAAATTCGTATGGGTAGAAGGGAAAAATTACACATTCAGATTTTTGCATGAAAAGTAGTTTTCACATGGAGATTTCTATACAACAAGAGAGTTTGGAGTGTTGAAGCTTGAAGGAAGCCTTAGTGGGCATGTTTGGTAGTTGTTTTGAGATATAAATTCATGGGAAGAGAAGTTACGAGCATGTGAGCAACATTCTGTTCGAAATTTGTCAAGAGAAGCAAGTGTATTGCCATCGAGAGAATTCCTGCTGCAGCTGTAGAATTCATGAGGTCCCAACATAATGATTTCCTATCAAACCTATGTTGGAAGCCCTAGAGGGGAGTGGGAAGGCTTGAGGGACTGTGATCAGTGAAGGGGGATCCCATCCCTTGGGTTGTGGAAGTTGTGGGGAAGAGAGCTGGTGGACTAGAAGTAGCTATGGGAATTGATTGTTGAGAGGGGGACTTTAGCCAGCCTTAGGGAGCACTGTCTCTTATGGATTCATAGCCCCATCTCGAGGGTGGCTTGCTATTGAAAACTAGAACGAAAATTCTACTGGGAGGAATGTTCGTCCTCTATAGCGGGTTGCATATTTTCATAAGATAACTGTTCTTATTTGTTGTGTTTATTTATGTTAAATGATGATATATTTGTTGTGTGTTTTACTCTAAGTTATCTTAGTTAGTGTTGGTTATTGTGAGTAGAATGATGCATTCAAATATCTTATTTTGTGGTTGAATGATGTTGTATGCGTTTAGTTGTTGCTATGCATATTTGAGCAATTGCATTTACATTTTTAAATAGAATGGACCATTGTATAATCTTGAACGTCATGTTGTGTGTTATTTCCACATTTAGAAATGGGTATCGTAAATATTATTGGGTCTTTTTTTAGCAATAGCGTGACCCAACTTGGGGTTGGGTGCATTACAGAGTGGTATCAGAGCTTTAGTTCAACACTGGACCCACATGGGCCAAGAACTGGTGCAAATTTGGGAAATTTGTTTTGTTATAGATTTTGATCTGTGTCAAATTTAGGGAAAAACAATGAAAAATCTGAGTGAAATCCCCAAATTTGTGATCAAATTCAAGTTTTAAATGCCCCATAACTGTATAATGGGTTTAATGGCATCAATCGACAAGATTGAAGAGCTAGATTCGACCTGGAAGGTTGAAATTCATGTTCTAATGGAGGTCGAAGAAGCTGGGAGAGTTTGATGAATTGACGACCAAGATCATGGTTCATTTTGATATCAACATCCTAGATTCATCGTAAATTGAATTAAAAACTTGTGAGTTTTTTGGATGTTTTTCCAAAAGAATAGAATCGATGGCTAGGATTCATAATTACAGAATGGCGAAGTTAAAGAATTGATGTCGATGATTCATTTTCATGGTTGGAAAAATTTTGGTGAATCAACGGTCAAGATCATTTTGAATGGGAGATCGATGGCCCATATTCATTTGGGATTTGGTAAAAAAATTCAAGTGTTGAAGTTTTCCAAGAGAAATCACCAATGACCGATGGTCATATCGATGATATTTGCGAAGAGTTTTAGTTTTCCAATAGAAATTTCCGATGGCTGCTTATTAGATCAAAAAATATGGCGAAGAGTTTGGTTCAGCCAAAGAAAATCATTGATTGTCAATGATCGAGGATTGACAGATTTTGGTGAAAGGTTTCATGTGTCGAAAGAAAATGTTGATCATCGATGCCTAATGATTAGGGGTTGACAAATTTAGCAAGGTGTTTAGTTTGTGCAAGAGAAGTTGTCGATCGTTGGTTAAGGAAAGATGATGATGATGTGTCTTTCCACATCAACATCACATGTCATGACATGTCAACATCCACGTGTCCTAGCACATCAACAAGAGTTCCATGTCATATTTACATGTCATGCCACATCAACATCAACATATCATGCCACATCAACATAGTTTCCATGTCAGACAAGAGATCATAGATGGTCGGGGATCGACGAAATTTGTAAATAAGTTGGTTGACAAGGGAATCTGCTGAAGACCAATTGCCAATGATCAGGGTTCAACGAGATTCATGGGAAAAAATTGGTTTGTAAAGCGAAACAACTGATGGTCGATGGTTGATGATTGAGGTTTGGGGGAATCATTGAGCAAGTTTTATTTACCAAAGGAATTAGTCGATCATCGATCGCTGATGTAGTCTTGCAAAATCAATGATCCAGATTGCTTTGAGTTAGCAATTGACAACGTAAATTCTTCTATGGGATTGGGGAAGCTCTAATAGATCAATGGTTGAGATCTCTTCTGATTCGATATCTACAACTCAGATTGAAAGACTGTTATAACTATAAAAATAATCAATTTTCTATGAAATTTTGTGATTTTTAAAGGTCATAAACTTGCAAAGTGATTTTGAGGGCCTAAATGCAACTCGAAGAGAGCTTTCCAATGAGCTACTATGAACACAAAACATATCTCGTATGAGAAAGATACAACTAAAACAATTAAGGGTATGTTTTTAGCACCAGTTTAATTCTAGAGGGCATAAATCCTTGCTCAGAAGTCCATTTGGGGCACATGAGTAGACTATGAAAATCTTATGAGCCATATAATATCTATGTAGAGCCAAATTTGGAATCTGGGTATGTAAAAATGTGTAGGAAGAAAAATAAGACACTTGAAACATACAAGGGTAAAATGAGAAAACAATCTAAACTTCCAGAGACCATAACTTTAAGCTTGGAGCTTAGATTTTAGCAAATGAATAGTCGCTGGAAAGGTCTCAAGGAGGAGAAGCCATATTTCAACCCATAATTTGGATTAGTGAATTTTTGTTCTTCATAACTTGAAGTGAAGAATGAACTGTAATCTAATTAATAAATATTTTACAATATGCTTAATTCTAACAATAATTATTGCATGCACATTCTTGCATAATTAGAGGTATAGGAAAGCATAATTTAGTTCCTATGTGAGAATTAGATATATGGAGGATGCACATGGGTCTTACAACCATGAGGAGGATATTAGAGGTATGCATGTCAACATGGGAAATGTTGAGACAAAGTCTAATGGAGGAAGAGATAGGCAGTAGCCTGTAACTACGAGAAGCCTCCAAAGAGAAGTGCAGAGCTATATCTATGATAATATAAATATTATGAAAGACTAGGAGGAGATACTTCAAAGACTAAATATGTTGTAGAAGCAAGTCAAAAAATATCCGGGCACAAAGAAAGAATCTAGTACAAGGCAAATCAAAGTTTCTAGATCGCATGATAGGAGGAATGATTATGGAGGGTCTAGAAAATCAAGGAGTGTTAGCAGGTATCATCGTCATAATTCCCCTAAGAACTCAAACAAAGGATCATATGCACGTTCAAGATAAAAAAGAAGCCCAAGTATTTCTCCTTTTAGGCATCATAGGAGGAGACATGGGTCAGATAACATGCAAGGGGAGATTAGGAAGATCAAGACACCACTTTTTGATGGAGAGAATATGAAGGAAGAAGATACATAAGCATGGTTGTTGGGAGTGAGGAAATATTTCTAGTTGCATGATTACTCATCAAATGTGGAAGCTAAAATTACAACCTACCAACTTCAAGAAAAGGAATATATGTGGTGGGACCGACTTAAGCAATTTAAGCACCTTGATGAGAAGAGAATTTCTTGGAATCAGTTCACAAAATATTTCTTGTAGTAGTACTTATTAGAGAAATATTATGACAAGAAGATGCAGAAGTTCTTTGAACTCAAACTTGGGAAGATGACCATGGATAAATATGAGAGGAAATTCTTGGAAGTTCTCAAGTATGTGAGCTTCATCAGGGATGAGAAAGTTAAAATTCAGAGGTTCTTGAGTGGACTTCCATCCTTTTACAAGGATACAATTCAGTTTGATGAGCCTAGGAATTTAGAGGAATCCATAAGAAAGGCTAAGTATTTGTATGAGTAGAACAGAGGAAGGCCAACTTTCCAAAAGTCTTGGGATGATAAGAAGAAAGGAAAGATGGATCAGAGGAAGAAAGGATTCAAGCCACCTTTAATTAGGAATAGATCTCAAGCATATCAACTACAGAAACCATCTCAAGGTGATAAAAAAATGACAGATTCCTTGGGAAATAGTCCAAGACAACAACCCATAAAATGTTGGGGATGTGAAGGAGATCACATGTATAAATATTATCCTCACCAAGGAGATAAGATGAGGAATGTGAATAATATCAAGCAAGAGGAGACACTAGAGGATGTGGGAAGAAGCATGCCAAGGATCTATGCAGCCTTGGACAATAGACAAGTAAACTTTAAATCCCACAAGATTGAAGTGGAAGGTAAGATTGATAATCAACTCATAACTATTTTGATTGATTCCTAAGCTAGCCATAAATATATAGATCTAAATCTAATTGAAATATTTAAATTGAAGAAATGTAAGCATGAAAAGTCTTGGTTATTTCAACTAGCTATTGGAACCAAGAAGAGAATCAATGAACTTGTTAATGATTTCCTAGTAAACATGAATAGAATCAACACTAAGGCAGATTTGAACATCGTACCACTTGGGTCTTATGATTTCTTGATTGGTATGCATTGGATATAAAAGCATCATGTTGTCTTAGACTATTATAACAAGTATTTCACATGTCTTGATGAGGAAGATAATTCAAGGATAGTGCAAGGTATTCCCAGGCCTATATCTATCCAAGAGATTTCAGCATTGCAACTGAAAATAAGTTTTAAAAAGGATGCCAGATATACGCAACACATATGGAAGAGCCAATAAAGGTTAAGGAACCAAGTCTTGAAGATTATATAGTATTGAAAGAGTATGAAGATGTGTTTAGGGAGTTGCTAGGATTGCCGCCAAAGAGGGACATTGATTTTTATATTGAATTAATGCTTGGAGTTGCTCTAGTGTCCAAAGCTCCCTACAAAATGAGCACACCAGAGTTGAAAGAATTGCAAATGAAGCTAGAAGAGTTGTTGAAGAAGGGGTACATACTCCCAAGTGTTTCTCCTTGGGGTGCCCCAATTATTTTTGTCAAGAAAAAAGATGGAATGTCGAGGTTATGTATTGAATTTAGGCAGCTGAAAAAGGTTATAGTCAAGAACAAATATCCTTTGTCAAGGATTGATGAACTTTTTGATCAACTGAAAGGAACAAATATATTTTCCAAGATTAACTTGAGATCCAATTATCATCAAGTTAGGATTAGAGAAGAAGACACAAGTAAGACAACCTTTCAGGCAAGGTATGGACACTATGAATTTGTAGTGGTGCCTTTTGGGTTGACAAATGCGCCCGCTACATTTATGTGTCTTGTTATCCCCTAGCTTGGGGATAACTAAGGATATTATGTCTCGAGGCCCATAGGTCCTAGATATGGAGTACCGTGAGCCATATTGACTTGAGCCTGGCCTTGGAGGGCCCATGTTTCTTCTTCAATGCCTCCACCTTGTTAGCAACAACAACATCGATCCCATCGGCTTGGTCCTTCAACAACAATGGGTCTTTCTCCACGAGGTAATGAGTTAGAGTATCATGCTGTGTCATTGTGATTCTCAAAACATTTGAATATGTGAATTTAATTCCTTTTATTTCTAACATGTGCATTTAATTCTTCATTGAATGGTCATAGTTATGTTTATCTTGCATTGACATTAAGATTATGAAATTGCTAGCTTAAAACCCTAGGAGGCTAAGCACATGTTATTGTCCTCGCCTTAAGAGATTTTACCTACTAGATTTTGCCAAGAAGCTGATTTTCTTGAAGGTTTTTTTGCTAAGGGCCTTGCCATTGCAACATCCTAGCACATTATTGCTTCATCTGAGCCGTCATTACTTCATCCTTGAGCTAAATAAGGAGGAAAACTACTAGGGCCTAGGGTTACCTACAACCTAGTAGCTATTTCCTCCCTAGGGTTTGATAGTTGAAGCCTTGGGTTACCAACACTTCAACTATTGACCTCTCTTATCTTTGGTTCTCCTACTATCATCTTTTCCTTCAATATTTTCTGCCACCTAAAATTCTCCATTTCACCCTAAAGGCACTAATCTAAGACTTGCTGTTGAGTGATTGATAAAAACCACTATCAAAACCTATACCTTAAGCTCTCTACTAAGCACTCCTAACATTAGAATAGCCTAATCCACTAAATTTGTGGCTGTTGTTACTAAAGTAAGCTACAACCATCTTTTGCAACACTAAAAGCATATAAAAGTAGTTGAAAAAGTTGATTAATGCACTTCCTTACTTGCTTCTAACAAATTCTAGTAATTTGATGTTAATAAGTGATTATTCTTGGTCATTTTGAAGCCATTTTAAGGCACTTATAGTGAAGCTATTGTCTTATAAATATTTCTGGTACAAATTTCTGTTTGCTTCACTGTATATGAACCATAATCTTTTATTGATAACGTCCTTGGTTTTATGAAGTACTAACAACAAGTTGTACTTGCAAAAGATATATTTTCTTGTTGCTTTGTTCTGGGCAGGTACATCTTGATACATCACTACTTCATTGGTTAAAACCCCGAGAATTTCTGATCAGTGTGACTTGTGAGAGGGGAATTTTTCATAGACATTTTAACCTTGCCTTCTCAAACCCCTAGGTCACCGGGGACGTCTCCCCTGGGCCATCAACCCTAACTAGAAAGAGGCATTCTATTGAGGTGACAATGACAGGATAACCTCCATTACACTAATTTGATTTTCCATTAACCTTTCCTTTGATCAAAGTACAAATTGAGGGTTAATATTTTGGCACCATTTTCGGGGAACACTGAGTCAATTCTCCTCAAAGATGACACTTTTCGGTAAGCCTTTCCTCAAAAGTCTTTACTTTGCAAATCTTACCTGGTGACTCCACTGAGGTTGATCCCCTCATCCCTTTGATAATATCAAGAAAATTTATCTGGTGACTCCACCAATGATGAAGCCAACCATGAATTCTCAATGGGACTTGGGAAACTTCAAACCCTTGGACATGAGTAAAATCTCAGGATACCCTAGGAAAATGCCCCCTAAATATGAAAATTGGCTCCCTAGATTCACTGGCAGTGATGGGGAAAGAGCTGACTATGATCTGGATTTTATGAGCAGAACGAAATGAATACAAATGATTTAAATATGCTTAGCAAAAAATAACAAAGATGCAGTAAAATTGGTTTTCTATTCAATAAGGAAATAACTGAAACTGTAAAATGCAGCGGAAAACAAGCTTGCTGGAATGGTGGCAACTTATCTCTAAGAAGAGATGTGACGATTGCGCTCATTCGAAAGAATATGATTACAATGAGGCTCTGAAGGCATTTTTACAATAAACAGGAATGTAAAAAACCCTAGACATCCAAAAACCTAAACCGAGGAGATGAAGTGCCAAAAGTCATGTGGGCCCCGTTTGGGTAAGTTAGTACATCAACTTCTCGGGGTCGTAACTTTTGCATACGATCTCCATTTTAGGCACACAATATCCCGTTGGAAATGTATCGTCAAGGAGATTCATTTTGGGGGCTCAATTAGAGCTTTCAACTATCATGGAGAAGCTCGATCCCAAAAAACCTTCATTTAGGCTCTCAAAATGGTCCCGGAAGTTAAAAACTACTAAAAATAGTAAATTGCCAAAATTGCCAGAAAATTGTTTTGAGAGAGTTGGAAAAGGTGGGTGGCCACCGATATCCACCTGGATCAATCCTACCTCCTTAGGAAGTAATGGTCTCCATTGCATTGAGTCCCCCCATTAGATGAGGAAATTTCTGCTGAATTTGGCCCTGGGTGAGCCACTTGCCTTGGTGCAGGAGTTCCCTACTTTGACGACTCGATAAAGATGGATCCTTTGTTGTTGCGTGCCCTTGATATGTGTGTCCACAATATGATCACTGTATTCCTGTTGCATGTAGTCAGGGTTGAGCTTTTTTGGTGTCAACTGCTCTGCTATCTCTGAGGTGTCCAATAATGGTGGGAAATATGGCCGAAGGAGAGACATGTTGAAGATTGGGTGCAGGCCAAGGAAAGGGGGAATGTTGAGCTCAAAATCATTGTCACCCATAGCCTTGGTGATGGTGTATGACCCATAATGGAGTGGGAAAATCTTCCGATGGGGCCTTGTAAGGCGTTCTTTTTGCAAGTGAAACCAAAACTTTGTCTCCCATCTGAAACTTATGTGGCACCCGATGTTGATCATGGAGCTGCTTGTACTTGGAATTAGACTTCTATAGAATATCCTGAACCTGTTGGAGGATGTGTTGGATCTGCTCAATGAATCGGGTGACTTCTTCAACTTTTGGTGGAGCAGGGGAAAATTTGACCGAGGTGGTCACCAGGGGTAGTGTAACATCCATGGGGCCCAATGGCTGGAATCCCAACCCCACCTGAAAGGGGATGTGGCCAGTTGAGCTATGCAGGGCCTGCTTGTAGCTATGTTGGACATAGGGAAGACTCTCATCCCATGTGTAGGGGTGTTTTGAATTGTACATGCAGACGATATGTATGATCATCCGATTGACGACTTTAGTTTGACCATCTGTCTGGGGGTGGAAGGCAATGGATTTGGTGAGCTTGGTATCCAAAAGTGACCAGAGGCTCAACCAGAATGTGATGAGGAACCAACTATCACGGTCTAAGATAATGGCTTGTGGGATCAAAAAATGTACCCATACTCATTCAAAGAAGAGCTTGGTAGTGGCTTATGCTGTGATGTTTTTTTTGCAGACAGATAGAATTGCCATCTTGGAAAAGCGATCGACAACCAAAAAAAACACAATCATTTCCCCTCTTGGTGGATGGGAGGCCCGACATGTAGTCCATTGAGATGGATTCCCATGGCCTGTCAGGAGTAGGAAGAGGGGTGTACATGCCCTATTTATTAGTGGTCAGTTTGGCAATAACGCAAGCGGTGCAGGACCTGATATACTTGCCGACATCCTGTCAAAGTTTCGACTAGTAGAAATGTTTTTGTAGCACTGCCACTGTCTTTTTGATGCCAAAGTGTCCTACCACCTGACTGTAGTGAGCTTCCCAAATCAGATTCGCACGCTCTCTTGATGGAATGCAGAGATGGCCCAGATGGCACAACAACCCATATTGAAGATGGAAATTAGCGACCATTGAGTTGGCGCCCAACATTTGGTAGGTGGTGGAGAAGTCAGTGTCTGTATCATAGAGGTGGGGCCATCCAGAGGTCTCGTGGCTGGAAGAATCTAGCACCATGGTGAGTGACACGACTGGAGGTCGGTTGAGGCAATCAAAAACTGGGTTGGTACTTCCTATTTTATACTTGATGTTGAGGTGGAACTGCTGTAAGTATGTGGAACACTTCCGATGGCGGTCATTCTACAATTTTCCTTAGGTCTGCATGAACTGTAGTGGCTTGTGATCAGTGTGGATGATTGTTTCCTTCCCAAGAATGGAATGTCTCCTTCCCAAGAATGGAATGTCTCCACTGGCAGCATGCTTGCATAGTGGAGTACATTTCTTTGTCATAAGTAGGGTACTTACATACAACATCTGATAATGTCTCACTATGATATGCCACAGGGTGGCTGTGTTGAGTGAGAGATACGCCCACAACATATTCTGAAGCATCTGTCTCAATCTCAAAGGGATGTTGCAAGTACAGTAATTAAACTACTGGGGATGAGCACAAAAACTTCTTCAAGTCATCGAAGGCTTGTTGTTGGGACATGCCCCACACAAATTTTTCCTTACCACCACCCATGGTTACTTGACTGAGGGCCCATGTGATATGAGAGAATCCCAACACGAACCTACGATAGAAATTAGCGAGGCCCAAGAAGCTCCGAATTTCAGTGAGTGTGGTTGGGGCTAGCCAGTCATGAATGACGTGGATCTTGGCCGGATCCACATGCACACCATGCCGATCAATGATGTAGCCTAAGTAATGGACCCTGTCCATGCTGAAGGAGCATTTTTCCAAGTTTGCATATAGTTTGTGCTGCCACAGGGTGTGCAAAACCTGCTGAATATGCTGCAAGTGTTCCGCCCAAGTTTTGTTGTAGATGAGGATGTCATCCAAATACACCACTACAAACGTATTGGTGAAAGGTCGTAGGATATCGTCCATCATCCTCATAAAAGTTTTTGGAGCATTTTTCAAACCAAAGGGCATGACCAACCATTCAAAAAGACCTTCCTTTGACTTGAAGGTGGTCTTCCATACATCTGTCTGTTCTATTGGGACCTGGTGGTAGCTAGATTTCATATCACTCTTACCGAAGTATTTCCCCCCCATGAGCTGATCAAGGAGGTCGTCGATTTAGGGAATTGGGTACCAGTTTCAGACTGTGATTTTATTCAGGGCTCGACAATCAATGCAGAGTCGCCATGTCCCATCTTTCTTCTGCACCAGCACGATTGGGCTCCCACTAGGCAATGAGTTGGGATGTATGTGCCCCTTGTGGAGTAATTCTTGGATTTGCCTCTTGATGACCTTGTTTTCTAATAGAGAGTGGTGGTAGATTGGCCCATTGGGTAGCGGTGCACCTAGGGTCAGATCGATGGGATGCTTGACCTGGTAGTGCAACGATACCCCAGTAGGAGAGGAGAAGATATCTGATTATTCTTCCACAACCTTATCCACTTTCTTTTGTAGTGTGGAGAGATCAAACGCGGAGGCCCTGGATGTGGCTATGATATTTCGCTCACTCTAAGAGAGAATCACGAAGAAGACAAATTTCCCAGTCTGAGAGATGAACTTCCTGCATTGCTTGGCAGAGATCAAGGAAATAACACTAGGAGGGACTGCCTCGGGTATCCTGTACAATTTCCTGTTCAAAGTAATAATAACACTACGAGGCCTAGACTCATATACAATATGATATTTCCATAAATAAGGTTGGCCCAAAATAACATTACAAACTTTGAGAGGAGCAACATCACACAATAACTCATCTTTGAAGGGCTTGATGCCATACGACAATCGACACTGTTGGTTGACGTGGAGATTGCTTCCTTGGCGGAGCCATCCAATAGTGTAGGGTTGTGGGTGTGACGTTATCGGCAGGGCCAACCGCTGGACGACCTCTACTGAGATGAGGTTCTTCTGGCTATTTCTATCAACAATGAAGTGCAACATGGTGCCTTTTACCCACATCTGTGAATGGAAGAGGCACTCACCTTCTTCTGGCTCCTCTGATTCACCAGGTTGGAGCTTGGTGGTAGAAACAATGGCACTGGGTTCCGTGTCAATGATTCATCTTCCCCTTTCTAGTTCTGACTCAGAGTCAGAACCCGCATCTGATTCATAGGATTTCACTTCGGCCACCAACAACTGCTTTGAGCGGCAGTCAACAATGTTATGCCAAGGGATCTTATGGAAGTCGCACCAATTCTCGGTATCTTTCTTTGTCTTTTTGGTGTCCTTCTTTGCTTGTGGATTGGACTGGTTGTACTGATACTGTCCATATTTTCTCTGACCTTTGTTCTATGGGTTGGGTCGCCCCTTCCTGGATTTTTCTGTGAGGGGTTCCCATGCCCAAATTGCCGCGTCTTTTGTTTGAGCTTCTACTCGATTTTAACGGCATATCGGTAGGCCACGCCCAAGGATGAGATGTCTAGAAATTCTATTTTAGTTTGGATGTATCTATGCAGAGCACCTCGATAATTGAGCACCAAATGTCTCTCCAAATCTTTGATACCCAACTTAGTGCACAAGGTATGGAAGATATTTGTGAACTCTAGCAGTGCTTGGTCTCTTTCTTGCCGCAATGTGGTCAATTTGGTATACAAGTCATCATAACTTTCGACAGGGTAGTATTGTTCCTTAATAACATCCTTGAAGGATTCCCAAGTGGCCACGACTGTAAATAATGAGGTTTCCTCTGTTTCGTTTTGCTCACAGAAATTTTCCCACCAATCTTTGACATGGGGAACGACTTTGAGGAGTGCAAAAGTAATATTTTCTCTATTCGAAAAGTTATGGATAGAAAAATACCCTTATAGTAGATTCAAACACTTGTCTACAACATATGCATCTACCTGACCTTCAACTATAGGAATATCGAAGTTGATTTTTACCTTGAAGGGGGAGGCACCTCCGCTCGAGGAAGATGCGTCGCCTGCTGGCAGCCACCGAAGGATTTGCGTGAAGCTATCCATCATCTCGTTCCTCTGTTGCGTGAGGCCTTCCTCAAGAAACATTTTGAAAGGATCTCCTATATCGTCATCTTTATTTTCTCCTACCATGAGAGGTCACTTGGGCATGCGAGATCTTTTTTCCTCAAGAGAAACAAGCTCGAGACCCAATTCTTTGTACCCTGACCTCGTTGGGGACATGCATTAAGACGACAAGGAGCAGACCGCTCTGATACCACTGATCCAGATTTTATGAGCAGAACGAAATGAATACAAATTATTAAAATATGACTAACACAAAATAACAAAGATACAGTTAAACTGGTTTTCTATTCAATAAGGAAATAAGCTGAAACTGTAAAATGTAGCGGAAAACAAGCTTGCTGGAATGGTGGCGAGTTATCTTTGAGAAGAGATGTGACGACTGCGTTCATTCACAAGAAGATGATTACAATGAGTCTCTAAAGGCCTTTTTACAATAAAAAGGAATGTCAAAAACCCTATACATCCAAAAACCTAACCCTAGGAGATGAAGCGCCAAAAGTCATGTGGGCCCCATTTGGGTAAGTTAGTACATCAACTTCCCAGGGTCGTAACTTTTGCATACGATATCCATTTTAGGCGCACGATAGCCCGTTGCAAAGGTATCACAGAGGAGATTCATTTTGGGGGCTCAATCAAATCCTTTGAATATCAATGAGAATCTTGATCCCAAAAACCTTCATTTAGTCCCTCAAAATGGCCCCGAAAGTTAAAAACTGCTAAATATAGTAAATTGCCAAAATTGCTATAAAATTGTTTTGAGCAAGTTGGAAAAGGTGGGTGGCCACCGATATCCACCTAGATCATACTATCACATGGGTGATTTCTAGGCTTTCTTTCAATTCCACCCTATCAGTGACGATGCTGAAGATTTGGCAATGAAGCTCTTCTCCACCACTCTTCATGGTAACGCTAGGAGGTGGTATGATAACCTCCCTGATGCTAGCATCACAACTATGGAACAATTGGAAGAAAAATTTCTGAAAATATGGGGTATTCAGTTGGAAGACATCCCAATACTACTAAAAAGACTCGAGCATATAAAACAAACTAAGAATGAAACCATCTGACAGTTCCAGGATAGGTTTGAGGGCATACTATACCGAATTCCCGAAAGCCATTATCCTGAAGAAAAGTACATTGTTCATCTCTATATCAACGCACTCTTGGTGCATCTAGGGTTTCCCATTAGTAAAAAGGGCCCAAGAACGTTCCTTGAAGCTCATGACATGGCTAAAAGGATCGAGGAAAATATCCCCTTGTCCCAGAAAAAACACTTGTTTTCCCCAGACACTCTTAGTTTGGAGAGATTAGTTTCCCATGAGACCTTTACTCTTGATTTCCAAGAAGAACGGGAACCAATCATCAACCAATAAGAGGCTAAGGGAAAGGATCTTGATGAGGTTTTCCAATACCACAAGGAAGAGAAAAGGATTACTCGTTCTTCTACCAAGAAAAATGAAGACGTGGTTGAGGAGATAGAACATGCGGATATCAAACACGATGATGAAGTATTTATGTGTCCTCCTCCCTTTGATGAAGCCATCCAAAATCCCATTTTTTCTGCACAAGAAGAAGAGGATGAGGTTAGTCACTTTCCTTTTCAGGATTTTGATAATACCTTATTCTATGATTCAGAGAGTGAAGGAGAACTGGAATCCTCGGGCAAGGTAGGTCCTCCTTGTTGTGCAGTTGAATATGTATAAGAAAGTCCTCCATTTGATGAAGTTATCCAAATACTTGAAGTTCCTGCAAAAGAAAAAGAAATCAAGGTGAGTTGTTTCCCTTCCCAAATTTTTAATGATTCTTTACTTTATGATGTGGAAAGTGAAGAAGTGTTGGATAATTTTACCCCTTCATGCTATAATGATTTTGTTGATAATATTGAAGAGTTCATACATGTTAGGAAGCTTAATTGGGATATTATTGGATATGATGGGGATCCCATTTACAACATTGAGGGTCATGTCCAAAAGTTTCCTTTACCATTATAACATGAAGTTACTAATGAATTTGACATTTGGCAACAAGAACATGACATCATTACCAATTTTATTCAGACACCCAAGGATGAATTGATGCTATGCCCTCCTAATAATTTTCGCTAATACCTTGAGGACTTTGATGAGTGTTCCTATAAGCACTTAGATTTATTCTATGAAGAAAGTTATCAACCATCGTTGTGCTTAGATCTTGATAAAAGTGAGGAAGTTGCTTACCTGAAACATGATACTTGTGATAATATTCTCCAACTCCCTTTGATTACTTTACCTCGCTATGTCACTAAAGGTACGGTTTGAAAACATGTCCCTTATCCCAAGTCTTCTGTAGGACAAAACCTCCTTTTGGATTTTAGGGGAAGGTTGAGTACCTCAAGAGGAAAATTACTATCATAGTCTTCCAACTTCCCCTTGAGAAATTGTCAGTCATCCTTTCGGTTCTTGCTAATCCCTTTCCCAGGCCTTAAGTTGTGAAGACGTTCGAGGTAGCCAACATTCAGACTCCTTGAGTCGGTCTTTTAAATCCTTGACTTTTCATGATCCATTTCTGAGATGGATTGAGCACTTTCTTGAGAGTATGACTTGGCATGATTTTTTCTCTCCCACCCACCTCCATGAGCTAGACTTTATGATTTCCGATGATATAATACATTCTCTAACTCATGCTATTTTTCTGCTTAACTTATCACTATTTTGTTTTATGATGAAGCACAAAGGCAGGTATTGTGAGACATTGCTAGGATGGTTTCACTGGTTATTTGACTACACCTAGCATTCAACCAATAGGTAAGTACATGTAAGTAGGTAGGCATTTTCATTCATTGTATATACCATATGCATTTCATGCTAGAGTAGTTGTATTTCCATTTGTATATATGTTTTATTTCATTTTCTGTACTATATGTGAGGCAAGGGTGATATCACCACCCCAAATGATTACTAATAATATTTTGTTGAGATCAAGAAGGTCACAGGTCATGCCAGAGATGTTGAGGTTCTCATGTGCTCTACGGTGAGCACATGTCCCCGAGTTGGAGCTAGATGTTATCCCCTAGCCTGGGGATAACTAAGGAGATTATGTCTCGAGGCCCACAGGTCCTAGACATGGAATATCGAGAGCCATATTAACTTGAGCCTGGCCCTGGACGACCCATCTTTCTTCTTCAGCACCTCCACCTTGTCAGGAACATCAACATCCATCCCATCGGCATGGTCCTTCAACAATAGTGGATCTTGCACCATGAGGTAATGAGTTCGGGTATCATGGTATGTGTCACTCTGATTCTCAAAACATTTGAATATGTGCATTTAATTCTTTTTACTTCTAACATGTGCTTGGAACTTGTGCCTTTCCACTTGTCCACACCTGGGGGAATGACGTGATGCCCTAGTAAGTTGGTTCCCATAAGGTTTGAGTTGCCACTAGGTGGGTTCATGAAAGGTCATCATCCGTTCCCACCATACTTACCACTTTTCATCTTTTTCCCTCTCATCCATCCCATACATTGGTTCGAGCATTGGGTTTTCCAAGCTAGCAAAGGGTTGTACCTTACCTTGTGGGAATAAGGGGATAACGGCTCAGACGGTAAAAGTAGTTGGAAAAATATAAAATCCAAAATAATAAAACCTTCAGATGCTTTGCCCAGGGATCCCTGAGAAAGTAATAAAGGGATTCTCAACAAGAAACATAGGGACCCATAAAATAATAAAATCAAGACCTAGTTGGAGGATAGGGAGTCTCATCACGAGCCAACATATTAGGTCCATGGGCATGTAGCGATATGACACTACCATTTAGCTGGTCACCACACCAGGGTAGTGTCTCTTGGTGGCATAACCAAGAGAAAGGGGGTCTCATCACTAGCCAATCTTCTCATCTCTGTGAAATGCTTGTGGGTAACATTGTCACCACTGGTCACCACACCAGGGCAGTGTCCCCTAACTGGTCTCTTGAAAGAAAAAGCAATAAGATAAAAATATAAAAGGCATTGAATGGGCTTGGAAACATTTGCATCCATAACAAGGTGCAACTCACCCTCTTCAGAGGCACCCAAAGGTAACCCATACATTCCCTTGTCATCACTGCACCCATTGCTCAAACATCCCTTACCACCTCATCCACTTACATGGCCTAGATTTGTCTTCATATGGAAACATCCCACATCCAATGAGAAATAGCCCAATAGGATATCCTAACATCCCCTCCAAACCTGGCTTGTAGAATAACATAACGTCTTTGAGCACTTGTCTGGGGAAAGGGGGTTTTATGCACATGTTGAAATAACTTGATTATTAGATGTGATTGACATTGCTATGATCCCTATGAATTATGAGCACATGGAGGGCATACTTGTTGTTGTTGCAGGTCCATACCTGATGGAAAGGTACACATGGGGAGTTGATTATTTCGGACCTCCATAGGGACAAAATCCCACCAGATGGATGCTGAAACCCTAGCTAGGGGGAGAGACAGATCAGAGGTTTGCACCAGAGAGAGAGGAGGACGTTCCACTAGAGATAGCCTGGCAGGCCTGGACCCAGGGGGGTATTTCCCTTCTCACTATGATGTAGGATTTGGAAGGCCCATGACATCACCCATGTGACCCATGGCATCACCCAACGTTTTGGACACTATGGAGGTAGTTGTGTGCCAAGTGGCACATGTGGTTTGATCCAGAGGCCCTAGGAGGCCTAACGTTTTGCTCCTGGAGGCCAACGTTGCCCTAAGAAGGCGTAACGCCACCTTAAAAGGGAATGATGTCACCTTTTATT
>ML833034.1:36456-46893 GCA_009831015.1 Picea engelmannii
TAAGTATCTATTGATTATTCCAACAAGAAAATAATGCATATGTGCATGAGAATGATGGCAGCTGAGAAAGAATTGTCAACAACCAAATAATACCAAATGATGTGTGTGTTGAAACAATAGGCTAAGAAAGTTCATCACACCTTTGGATATTCTCGAGATAGTCAAATGATAGTCATTTGAGTGGTTGAATAAGAATTCAACTAGTTGGGAAATTAAACTAAAGTAGTCAATTGGTGCATAGAAAAATGAAGAATTCAAGGATTTCATTATGTTCCCTCACCAATCTAACTTGACCTCTTTTTCCTCACTTCAAGGGAGTTGGTTATATCTTAATGTTATATAATATGACCTTAGGGGTCAATCTATGAATCACATGTGGTATGTGATGTCTATGGAAATATTTTGGTTTCTTACACTTCTATGTATGTTGAGATATGATCACTTATCCTTAAGTGTTGTAACAATTTTTTTAGACACCACCTCTTCTTAGAATAACCAACTCTCTGATCTACCTAATTCCCTAATTCTCCAAAATAGTGTCAGATCTATTAGTTCAAGATCTAGTTTGTTGTCTACAAGTCTTTTAGAGGCTATGCATTATACGTGCTCCTGATAAGTTAGATTTGTTTGGTAGATTAACTTATGGTTTCAACTTGTATACTAAATGTAGGATTAGATATGTATATTAGCATCATGTGTTCTAAGCAATATCTTGTGGTTTTGAGCAACCACAGTTATGGAGTATGGGCATAAGATGTGGAAACAATGTTGAAGAGTAAAATGCTCTCATAGTTTACAAAGACTATAGTTCCAAATATGAAGGATGACCAATAGAAATTTTTTCATCGACATAAAGAAGGATGAATTTATAAGAGTCATAATGACCTACATATCTAAGGATATTTTCTTTCATACAAGCGGAATTGACTATTTGAATGTTGTCTGGAAGAACCTAAAGACTTTGTTTGATAAAACCAATGAAATCCAAGCTATGCAAATAGAGAAAGAGTTGATCTCTTTGGATCCATTCTCCTTTCAAATAATTGAATATTGCTTGGCTTGTGTGAAGGAACTTTAGTTGAAATTGGGTGAATGTAGAAAGGATTTTACAAATAAAGATAATTGGCTATAAACATGATCCCGATGAATCTAAAGACACCCTATGATGTATTTTGTTTGACACTATGCCAGATGGACTTCTAGAAAATATTATGGTAATGATTATTCCTTTGATTCTTTTTGTGGTCCATTGATTAGGGTACGAGAAAAATGAAGGGAAACTTGAGATCAAACAACAAGGCCATTTACTAAAGGGATATGGTAGACAAATCTATAAACAAAGAAGTCAACAATGCAATCGGGAGAAAGAAAGTGATTGCAATGACCAAAATGTTATGAAGAAGCATGGTGATCATACTTCAATAAATAAAGGTTGGAAGAACAAAAACTATCATTATTGTAGAAATTTGGGACACACGGAGAAGTCTTGTCGATAGAAAACTAAATATCTAGAGGGGAAAGTGAAGAAGATTGAGGGAGACATGTCGACTAGAAGATAAACTAAGATACACCATTGAACTTCAGAAGGTAAGTTAGATAAATATACATTTTCTATTATTGCTTCTCAGGTTGTGCATGATCACACTTCTTAGAGTTAATGTATAGTTGACTTTGGTCGCCCCCATCATATTTCTAAAGATTCTTCTCTATTTTCTTCATTAAGTGAAACTATAGAAAAATAAATATTTGTAGCAGATGATTATGCACTTAATTTTACTAGTTGTGGAAATATCGAATTTCAGAATGGTGTGATCACTAATGTGTATCATGTACCTAATTTGAGTGCCAATTTGTTGTTTGTACCCCCACTAACTTATATTGGTAAGAAGGTATAATTTTGGCCATATCATTTTGTTGTAAAGGATATGCACAATAAAGTTGTTGTTTTTTATAAGGGATTTATTGACTTTAAGGATAAACTATATAAATTATGCGACTTTCCCAGAAGATTTATAGGACTAACTACACTCATAGCTAAGACCAACTATTGAAACATAATTTGGCATGAATGACTCAAACATTTGAATTTCCAGAGTTTGAAATTGACAGTGAGTCTTAAAATGGTTACTAGACTACTAAGGTTCTTCTTCTTGATGGAGTACGTGAAGAGTGTATGCTTGTAAAACATCACTAAGCTTCGTTTGAAACAAGGAAGGCTTGGAGAGTAAAGACTTAGCATGAACATGTCCACAATGACTTATGTTCCTTGAAAAAACCATCACTATCCGGTGCAAGGTATGTTTTGACCTTCATTGATGTATTTTCTAGGTATACTCGGGTATATTTATTAAAGAGTTATGGTCATGTCTTTGAAAATTTCAATACATTTAGGGCATCAACTAAAAATATTGCGATCGACTTGCGAAATGTTTAATATAAAATAAAGGAGGGGAATATATGAAAAAGTATTTTGAAATATAATTGTGATATAATGACATCTCTTGGTAAATATCTATAACACCTCATCACAATGGCATTGAAAAAAGGAAGAATCGAACCTTGGTAAAAATGGCACATTTTTTAATTTAGGCCAAAGGTATACCAACTAGGTTTTAGGTAGATGCTATATACTCCTCAAACTAATTGTTAAATCAGATTCCAACTAAATTTGTATGGGATATGAGTCCTCTTGAGAGATGGAGTGGGGGAAAATCCTCAATCAAACATATTAGAAACTTTGGATTGCATAACATGGGATCACTTTTTGAATGATAAAAGGAAGAAAATGGATGCAAAGAGTTATGCTTGTATCATACTGGGATACTTTCAAGATTCAAAGGCATATAGGTTGTTTGACCTTGAAAAACATGAGACTGTCTGTAGGAGATATGTTTTCTTTAATGAGAATACCTTAGGTATCATACTGTTGAATTCCTCTTCTATATTGTTGAGAAGTGATCCTTTAGAAATTATGTAGAATTCCAGACCAGTTGACTACTACACAGGACCATCAATTAGATAATTGGCCTCTTTACTTGAACTGATTTACAGTTGACCTTACACAACAAAGTCAACCACAATTTTTGGAATCCATGTTCAATCCAGTGAGAGCCATTAGCTTTAGGGGGATCAAAATATTCATTTGGTATTAGAGAAATGTTATTGTCTTTATGAGGATGCCTTTGTTGCTAGGGTTTAGCTCATTCTATGAAGATAAATGGTATCTTGGGTCTATGGTAAACTTGTGCTTGAGTGGGAGCTTTTCACAGTGAATTGTGTGTAAATAAAAATGGTGACCAATTCAAGAATACAAATAGAGATGTTTAATGGCCGTAGATTTGAGTTATGGAAGCTAAATATGGAAGGTCTTCTTGTAGATAGAGAACAATGGGTTCCTATGGATCCATGTGCAAAATCTATTGGTATGTTGAAACAATATTGGGAAAAGATAAAATGAAAAGAGAGAAGTATGATTCATCTCTACCTCCAATATTCTATGTTGTTGAATGTATACTGAGAAGGAAATGAAAATAAGTTGTGAGATAAGTTAGGGAAATTGTATCAGTCAAAGTCCCCGTGCATAAGTTGTTTCTTGGAAAGAAGATGTATCATCTTAGGATGGATGATGGTGACTCTGTGATAGAACATACATATATATTTAATACTCTAGTAAGTTGACTTATTTATGTTGATATTAGTATGGATGAAGAAGATACATGTATTACCTTGTTATGTTCTTTGGTAGACCCTTGGGATAATATGGTTGTAGCAATCAATAGAATGACTCAATCCAAATTAAATTTTGAGGATGTAGTTGCATCCTTGTTATCAGAGGAAATGAGGAGAAAATCCATGGAGGGTGTGGCCAAGGATATTTTTATCTATAGGAGGTCATCCCAAAGAGAGGAAAAATAAGTCTTTAAGGGACAAATCTAAATCTAGAGGCAGATCTAAATGTCTAGGACAATCTATAAGGAGATTCTACAAATGTGGTAAAGGTGGGAATTATAAAAAAGATTATAGATCTAAGAATGCTGATAAAAGTAAGGGGTTTGATGATGCACCTTCCATAGAAACAAAAACCTCCATGGAAGAAGGAGGTGGTGTTACATGTCATCTATAGGTACACATGCAGGTCAAGATGTATGGTTGATTGACTCGAGTGTTTAGTTTCATATGACTCCTCACAAGGAGTGGTTTTGTGAATATGAAAAGTACAATGGAGGTGATGTTTTCCTAGGAGATGAATTGATAGCCAAAATCTTAGGACATGTAAGGGTAAAATTGTTGCTCAATGATAGAAGGATTAAAACTCTCCATAGAGTTCTACACATTATATGGCTAGAAACATGATATTTATAAGTAAGATTCATGATGTAGGCATGCATACTATATTTGAAAAGGAAACCTACAAGATGGTTTGAGGAGAAATGGTGTTGATGAACAAAACTCGTATTGAAACTCTCTACAAGCTATTGGGAAACGATTTTAATGATGGGTGGAACATTTCTATTGTTCCTAAGGATATAAATGAAGAAGACATGAACTCTAGTATCCTAGGAAATATGACAATGCTATTGCATCAAAGATTGGGACATATCCGAGAGAAGGGTCTTCGAGAAATAGACGGTAAAGGTATGGTTGAAGGTATGTTTGATTTATAATTATATTTCAATTTATGTGAACATTGTGTACTTGGTAAACAAAATCAATTGAGATTCCCATCTAGTGCTACAAGATCAAAATGTCTCTTAGAGTTGATATATAGTGACGTGTTTGGACTTGTTTCTATTCCATCACTAGGTAAATCTATGTACTATGTTTCACTCATAGATTATTTCTTGAGGAACAAATGGGTCTATTTCCTCTAGAAGAAATATGAGGTTTTCTATAAATTTAGAGAGTTTAAGGATCTTATAAAGGACTATGTAGAGAAGAAAATAAAGGTGTTGATGACATATAATGGTGGAGAGTTTTGCATAAATGAGTTAGAAGAATCTTGTAAGAAGTGTGGAATAACAAGCAAAAGACTACTCCATACACACTACAACAAAATGGAGTTGTAGAAAGAATGAGCATGACATTGATGGAAAAAAAAAGAAGTATAATCAATGGTTTATCTATAAATGAGGGACTTATATTCCACTAACTTCAACAATATGGATCCTCTGTAGAATTAAAACATCTCTATCTCATTCTTCGATAAAGGATATTGTCTTCGAAAATATACTAGGCCTCTCTCCTATACAAGGACCTCATTATTTTGATGGCTACAAGTCCTTTGTTCTCAATGTATCTTAACAACCAACTATGCTCCATATTATTAGCTAGCTCCTATAACCTACACACAAAATCCATATGACAATGCAATGGAAAATAAACCTTAGTTCTGAATGTGACAATCAAAGTTAGGGATCTAGCTCTATTGGAAGTAAAGTGATTTTTTCTATACATTCATACAAATTAATTATACAAAAATAAACATATAAATCAATGAAAATGAACACATATTTTACCCTAGAAACCCAAATGGGAAAACCAACTTCAAATGGGGCTCAATTTCTTCATTTCAACAATCTCTAGTACATAGTTTTCATAGATATATATGCCTCTTCCTCTTTTCCAAAATACCCTTTGAGAATGAGAGTGAAGGAATAAATAGGGAAAGATGGGGGGTAAGGGGAAGGCCAACAACCATTCCCCTTCATTTCCCATTCCTCAACGTTCTCTCCTATTTTTTTTTAATCCTTAATTAATCCCTTTTTCCTTCTCACTTTCATTTTTGTCTTATTCAACATTTACATTACATTGATTTACACAGTTTGTTAACCTTCACAATTTGTCAAGTTAGCCTTGTAGTTATTGAGTATTACAACTATTCATTGGTTTATATCCATTTCGGATCACACCTCCCCATTGAGAGGAGGATTTTTGGTCTCCAAAATCTCAAGGAAACCAATCTAGGTCAATGTGCTTTCTATCTATTTCTTTAGAACGTGGCTCTAACTCTCACTCCTAACTCTACTCAATAACTCTTATCTCTAAGAAATCTCTAGATATGCGCTCTAGACTCAACACTCATTCTGATCTCCCTCTTAATATTGGAGATAATACATCTCAACAGCCAATGAAGCCAAGTTGAATGATAGTCTATGTTCAATGTGACCCAAACACATTTCCATCATGTAACAACTCCTCAATGGAAGTGTGGTTTCATTCATATTCTAGGATCATTTGCTTCCTATCATGGAAACAACCCTTCAATGTATGCACATGTTTGCAAGCACGTCATGTAGTTCTCCAAAAACCCCCCAAGGTCATAAACCTTTGTGAACCAATCTCTGGAACATCTCTAAGAAGGGGTTCTTTGGATACAATATCAAACACAAGAACTAGATTGTGGCTGATCTTGGCATAAACTCACTATCCATGTTGTTTGTGTTGCTTGCCTCCTATGTTGCTATAGATCCTTGGCTATCTTTCACTCCTTGGACTGGAGATGCAAGAAACTCTTCATATTCTTCAATCTTCACTCTCCACACTCTTCTCCTTGCTACATGGCTTTTGGGGAGAAGCTCTGGATGGATTCACCAACACTTTGCTTCCCAATGATCAATCAAATTGCAATGGTGGAAAAAATTCTTGGATTTGTTCACTAGTACAAAATGGGTAATTAGTGACTACGTGACCAAGTAATTTAGTCACATCAGTTTTTTTAAGTTAAATACTACCAAATTTGAGCAATTTTAAGTGACACAACTAAAAATAACTAACTTAAGCGACTAATTTGGTCCAGGGATAAAACAATAAGACTGGATAACAACTACATGGATATGAATTAGTAGTATTTATGTTGATATCCACTATCGCCAATTAATTGAAATGACACCAACCTATATGAATTAGTAATATTTATGCGGATGACCACTACCGCCAATTAATTGAAATGATACCGACCTAATTAATTATATGAACCATAAAAATGCTTATAGCGCTAGTTCTTTGTTTCCCTTCATTCCATTGGAGAAATTTAGATAAAAATATTCCAAATAACCCCTAACTTTTATTGTTATTGTAGGGATCTAGCCATCTCACAAGGAATAAGTTAATCATTGACATCGACATACCAATATTCCCACAACATAATTCCATGGTTAAAGAAGCATAATTTATTGAAAATGCATAAATTACTAAAAGATAGATTTTTCAAACCCTATAATTATGGATTTGCATATAGTTTGAGCTATAAATTATGATGTCTTGGGATCCATATTGTAATACCCTTGTGTCCCCCAGCTTGTAACAATAATTATGCTCAGATAAAAATACTAAAGACAAACCCGTCATGAGAATTTTGGAAAGACAATGAACCTTGGTTATTAAAGGCATTGTGTGTGTGTGTGTGTGTGTCTATATATATATATATATATATTATGTTATTGATTAAAAATGGAAAATTGTGGCATAACTGCTAAAAGGAGGTAGCTAGTATGGATCATGTTGCATGAGAGGGTATGGTAAAGGGGAGCCCATGATGGTTGAGATGACCCCTTCCAAACCAATACACTGATGGATATAAATTGCTCAGACCCATAACAATCTTCTGGCCCAAAAATTTAATTACCAGTCAAGTTGGTAGTTGGGAAGTCTTTGTCAAGAGTAAATGAGGATATGGGCAGAGTATCCATCTAGATACTTCCTGATCTAACCCACAAAATATTGTAGGGGGGAAAGGCAAGAAAAAAAGAAGGAAAAATGGTGGGCATAGGGCAAAAGATGCACACGAATGGGTCTAAGGACCATTCATAAATAAGAAGAGCATGTGAGGCTCTTTGGTTCTAGGGAGAACTGAGAAAATGAGTTGTTTTGGGTACATGAGTGACTAGACCGTGTTTTCTAATCAAGTTGATAAACAAAGTTGCAGTGATTGAGTGAGAAATCACATCAAGCTCCCTTTCTTGGTGGATAGAAAATGGAATTGCCAAGTTCCTGTGAGAAAAGGGGAGTAACCTTTGTCCCTTGTTGTTGCTGAGCAGAAAAATAAGAACCTCTCTCTCATGGCATCATGATCTAGCTAGGGGGTGGCCAGTGGAGGAATAATCCAAGAGAAACAATGCCTATGGTTGGGTGGAAAAGAGCATCCCTTTCAACAGTTGCCAACTAATTCCAAAATTCAGATAAGTGTCACTCCAAGTCTTATATTGTCTTGATTGTTTTTTTGTAATATGTATTATCTTGAGCTAGATGATGGCATAATATTTTATCTTGTTTAATTGGTATAATTTGTGACTTTGATAACCTAGCGGCCTGAGAAAATATGAAGTAAAACTTGAATATCTTGTTTTGTAAATGGTTTTCTACCTACCTCTGTTGAGAAAAGGAGAATTGTTAGTAATGGGTTTTAAATGAATTTGGGGGCATAAGACTTCATCCTCTGCGTTGGTTGGAAAATCCTCAAGGGATTTCCCAAGGATCAATTTCACAAATATAGAGTCGGGACAGACTCTACGGAATTTCTCAGGTCCTGTCAATCCCTCAAAATTACCTTTTTCCCAATCATAGATTCAAGCTCTATAGACAAAAGACACTTCCTTCAAACCATTCCTCAGGCTCAAGTCCATGGACTTAAACAAACCTCAACTAAGAGTTAAGAGTGTATCCCTCTGGGGCTTGTCAAAGTCCCATATGACCAGGATTCTGTAAACATTCACTACGCTCAAAAGGAGATAAGCCTTCCAAGCTTCGGAATGTTTGAACCTCACAACACTCAAATCCACTAAAGGAAACCCACTGACATAGTTACTAGGTGGATTGATTGATAACTGGCGGGTTTTTTTATCCGTTACCATGGAATCCACCTTCTCGTTAAACCCTGACCAACTCCTAAGTCCTGGGGATATTCTACACCATTGATCCCGATCATAGATAAATGGTATAATATTCGTCATCATCCTCTTATGGGTTGACGATGGATATGATACCCAAACTACCTACCTCATCGAACGACTAACGTGAATTCGCTACTTCACGAATTCATGAATGATATGATCCCAAGTCCTTCAACCTCTTCAGAGTATTATCGATCGAGGGGGTCATGAGGTAGTGAATTCTAGATGCTTCCAGTCAATACTCTTGTTTATTCTATCCTTCCACTATTCCCCATCGAATGACCAAAAAGGATCCTGAAGGATCTTAGATCGATGGTCCACGTGAATTCAAGACTTCGGTCTTCAAGATTTCGAGAGCATGGGGTAGAGCACAACTAGGATATGCCTTGAAGGCTAGAGTACAGAGTAAATAGTTATGGATCTTCAGAACTTCGGGACTCCATGAAAATCTGAGGGATAAAATATATGTTAAATGTTGAAGCGCTGAAGTTCCCTTGTTGAAGTGTCCAGCTCCGATTGGACAGGCCCACGTATGCCATGGTGATGTGGCATGCCTAGATAGTTCCACATGGCGTTGTGGGATTGGTACCAAGTTGGGTGTGGTACCCCTATCACTTTTCATGTCTAAACCACGTGTTAAGTGTGGTTAAATATCAATCTGTCATATCTAAGAGTGGATGGAGCTCCACCATAGATTCTGGAGTGGAAAGAGAATTTGGGAATTCGGGGCTTCAAGGAAGTTCTTGGACTTGCACAAGAATCATCGAAGGGTCGAAGACCTGATGTCCATGAATACCTGGGAAGATATTCCATACAACCCCTCTCCCACGACTACATCATTGTCAGAGGATGATGACATGGGTCACGATAGTGCCATGCCGGACTGCACGAGAGGAGTGATTCCACATGGATGCCATGTGGTGAAGGGGGTGGCCATTGGCCAATGATGTCCCAAAGACTTTGAGAGGCCATAACTTTCAAACCAGAACTCAGTTTTGGACAAGATCATAGTCATTGGAAAGCTCTCTGTGAGCACAAGGCGATGACGTCCTCATCCGAGGAATTTAGAGAGTTGTATGAAATTGGAAAATTTATACCTCCATCCCTTAAGAGGCTACTTAGGGGTCGGGTGTGTGATAGATTGGTATCATAGCAGACAACAACACTTGGCCTGCTTGGACTCATGAAAGAGTGGAATAAATTCTAATAGAAAAACCTTTAAGGGGCAAGGAACCCTACCATACCATACCCATCTGGAAAATCTTATTTAAGCTTTACTAATGAAATGAGTGAGACTTTTTGTTGTTTCTACATGTTTTAAATCTGAACTGCATATTTTTTTTATATGTAGAATAATGAAGCTAGTTTTACCTTACAAATATTACCCGTGCTGTTCATAAAATTGAGGACAAATGACTAATAGAAAATGTTGTTACCAACACTCAAACATTCAGTGGAGAACAAGGAAAACTACAACATAAAGAATGGTGACACACCATGAGTGGGGAGAAAGATCCCATAATAGAGAAGAAGAATCTGATGGAAGGAG
>ML833034.1:46993-63573 GCA_009831015.1 Picea engelmannii
CTACCAATTTCATAGTGGAAATGGAAAACCATCTCCATGGATTTCATCACAGGATTGCCTAAATCAACCAAGCAAAATGATGCAATTATGGTAGTAGTGGATAAGTTGAGCAAGGCTGCTTACTTTATCCCTGTAAAGTCAACTTTCAAGGAAATATATATTGCCAACATCTTCATGAAATAAATATTTAGACTACACGGCATGCCTAAGGAAATCATATTAGACAGAGATATGAACTTTACTTCAAATTTTTGGAAATCTCTGTTTGTTAGTTTTGAAAATAAATTGCTATTAAGTATAGCCTATCACCCCGTTGATGGGCGAAAATGAACGCTCGCCAACTGGAAGAGTGGATCCGGTCCGGGGTTGTCTAAATAACCCAAGCCATTTGGGATAACCCACCCTGACGGGTTTAGCGGCTCCGTTAGCCGATCTAAGTCCTAGGAAAACAAATGAAAACTACACTAAGGAACTAATCTAAATAAAAACAATAATTAAAGCAAACTAAATAACAAATCTAAACTATTAATTTATACAATTTACTATCTAATACTATAATAACTCTATGAAATTTAACATTCAACTATCAACATAATCAAATCTTAATCACAAATGTACAATATTTATAAATTACAAATTTAGAAGAAAACCTGCAAAAATCAATTGTAAACTGTCCTAAGACAACAAAACTGTTGTTTTTTTATTTTTATAATTTTATGAAAAAGAAATAGAATAAAAACTAACTATCTAAGCTAAGCAACTAAAATAATAACTCTAATTACAAATCTAAACTATACATTATATCTATCTAAACTACTTATATTATGCTAACAAATTAACTATCAAATAATAAATAATAAACTGACTTGAAGTAGCGCTTCAGGTTTTGTCCTGTATGCAATAGTTGTTTTAGCTGTTTGGAGGGAGAAAACCCGCACCATATTATCCACAAGCTTCTCATAAACGAAAAGCTACTGTGCTCTTCAAATAAAAATGACAGGACAAACAAGACATAAACAATTACAACAATCTTATGATCTACAAACCATCACAATTAGATAAATCTGTGTGCAACAATTTGTACAAAACAATTCAATCAATGAAAAAGATAAATTTGTATTCGTTAAATTGAAATAGAGTAATTGCTGTATTTTAAATAAGAGAGATCAGATATGGATAACATATTAAATCAAATCACATCAAAATGCAATAAATTACGATAGCTAAAGTAGTCTATAATCGACTGCAAACTGATATGAATAAAACTTGAAACAAAAGTTTGATATATTGAAAGCAAAAGCTGTTACAAGACATCAGCTTTCATCCCAGTCTGTATCACAAATCCATAATCTGGTTCTCTCCACCGTGAAGATGTTCATATTACAAAAAATTGACAAGTATTTAAAGACTTCCCACAGGGTAAAACATCCCTGTGGGAATTATCAAAACAGTTTACACAAATCTGGGGATAATATCCCAAGTTTCTAACTCAAGCTAACAACCTAAAACAAAACCATATCTAAAGTATCTCCTAAACTTCTACAACATGCCACATTCATCATTGTAATTCGTATGTACCCGAAAGAAGACAAAAACAGACAAGTTTAGAGGATATTTTATTGATAAAATCATCAAAAATCTAATTTTAAGACTAGCTACAAAATCTTGCGATTCTGTAGCTGGTCTAAATTGAACACATAATCGTTTCAAAGATAATTCAAACCTTAAAGAATTATATTCGACTCATTCAATCAAATCTTTAATCACTAATTCCAAACAGAGCGAATCAAACCAAAACTTGTATGCAAATTGAAACAAATGAAATCGTAATTGAATTAATCAATTGATAACATGATATGTGGGATTTGTCAAACATTTGTTATTGCCAATTGGGAGCAGACAGAATCGATTGAGAGTTGGGGAACCAACGAAATCATCACTTGCATCAATTTCAGAACGAACTATTAGCCGAGTTTTTCATACGAATTCAACAGAGACAAAATATGTCGATATGAGCTTGACAAAATCGTTTTTTGAAAATCAAAACCAACAGAGTAGCATCAAATCTATTTTCGATACCAATCCAACTCATACAATCAATCGTGCTCACTCAAAACACACAACAATTGTTTGCAAATCAAATAAAAAAAGAACGAATCGAAATAGTTTGGGGCCGACACAATCGAAATGCAAAATCGTATCAATCAACATAGCTAAACGATTTTTAGCAAATAGATTTTTGCACAGGTCGAATGTAATCAAAATCTAAATGAGAATATTGATTCAATACAGAACATAGTCATTTCTGTTAGATTGAAGTCAATAGGGTTGTTTTGAGTCTATTAGAACCAAGCGAAACTAATCGAAATCAAATCCAATCGATTATCCCGAATCAGACGAACATAATTGATTCAAAAACAAGCCAAGCATAATCAAAACGAATCGATGGCTTATACTAAGTTGGGCATGACCAAATCGCATTACCAAATCATATCTACTTTTAATTTTAGCAAAATGAATCTACCGTACAGGATCCACAACAAAATCATCTAAACTATAACAAAATCATTTCAAATGTATTAAAACAAACAGAGGTAATTTGAAAGCAAAAAAAAAATCCATTATATCAATTCAAACAAACTTACAAAGCGAAATTCATATGGAAATTCATACCTGGACAATCAGAAAACAACTCGGTCATGATAGTTTGGAATTGACAAAGGCTGTTGCCACTTCGACATTCCTGAAGACAATCGAACCGGTGGTTTTTTGTTTCTTTTCACTGGCTTGTAACCTGTGGTTCTCCTTCGCCAGCACTGTCACCTGTTCTTCTAATGCTTTGATCTTTGATTGCAACAGGGGAACGTCAATGTAATAACGCTCTAGACAAGCATTGCATTGGATACATGATGGTTGCTCGGGCTTTGATAATACAGGCGAGGGTTTGTTTAAGCCAACAGGGGTTTCATTGGGTAGCTTAATTCCCGGGTAATCTGGGTTGTTTTTGAGGCACGGGGGTAAGTTAGAGACAAAGTCATAGGGTTTCGTAGAGCACAGGCCATGAGAATAGGGGCACTCTTCAACTAGGAAATGCTCGATATCGGAGTCCGAGTCCTCACTCAATACTATGGGCTTTTGGTCGATGTGTTGTTTAGGTTTGTTCCGGGCGAGTCTCGATATCAATCGAACATTTTTCTTCCCTTTACTGTTGACAGTAGGATTACCCTTGACTTTCTTACTCACAGGCTTCTTGATGGCCTCTGTCTTGTCTTTTGTACACGGGTTGGTTATGACGTCGGGTAGGTCGATGTCAGGGCAAACTGAGGGTTTGACAAGGGGTAAAAGGATATGGAATGGCATGGGTGGCCCGACCATAGTCTCACTGACCACAACTTTTTCGATTTGAACAGACTCTGTATTAGCAAATGCATTTCTGGATAGAAAGGCTTACCAATTATCGCCATGAAGGCTCAAATGGTGGACAACGATGAGCTTAATCAAGCCATGATGAAAAAGACTGCTATCAGCCTTCTCACACTTGAATCTCTTAGACATCTTGTAAAGACTACGCAAGAAGTAATGTGGCATGTTCAAAGGATAACCCATGAAATTCATCAACAACTGGAGGTGATACAGAAAAACCAAGCCATACCGACCTTCACAGGTCACAAATTGTTTAACGATTATCAAAAGGTCGTGCCACCTGGGTTTGAGGGTAGAAATAGGCATACCTTTATCACAGGATGCAACCTTTCGTGATACGAATAGCAAAGGTCATGAAACCTTGTCGACTTTGGATTTTTTAAACCACCTTTCCCCTGTGGCTTCTAGTCTTGTAGCAGAGCTTATGATTTTTTCATTGAGCTTGAGTTGTATGTCTCCGAATTTATCTTGGCAACCGTCAAAGGTGAGGGAAAATTGTTGGGCAACACAAAGGTTGAAACCCTCAAACCTATGTATAAACACCAACCAACCACTATTTTCTAAATCTTTACGGGCATTATCGAATAGCAACAGAGCTTGGCTACCATTCGGCTCTATGCGCACCACCGGTGCCATATACAGGAGCACACGATGAGCGGGGTGAGTGGGTAAGGGTTCGAACAGAGTATACACAGGTTCGATAGCTCACAGGCTCGCCCAAAAACTAGCAAAGGTGAACCGGGATAGGGGGAAAGCATTAATGACAGAACTGGCAAAGGTGGTGGAGCTATTTCGGCCCATGCAAAACAGTCATTTCCACAGTACAACCGTCGGCGCATATAACTATTCAAACCTCAATTTTATATGTTAAAAACCATGCCATTCAAACAATCAACGAAATGTATGATAAGTCGACCAAACATTGCGTGAGCAATAGTTTTAGCATAGTCTTTTAAAAATCAAAATAATAAATCGAAATCAACACCAAGGGTTCGACCATAGCAAATATGCGTTGTGTGGTATGATTACGCCAAGGGTCTAACCACAACACCAATGTATTTTCTTGAAACCAATGTGTCAAGGGAATCGATCAAAGAACATATAAATCAAATCACCAATGCATCACAAATTCGATCAAAAGAACATTATCACAGTCTTGTAAATCGAAGTCATATTAACAAATAAGGATCTTGGAGTCTTGTCAATTGTATAACGATAAATAAATTGGAAACAAAATGAACATAGAAACAAGAGTGATCAAAACAATCCAGGTATGTTTTAATGTGACTTCGAAAAAAAAGTTTTCACGCTTGCAGTCGTGAAAACGAGAACAAGGCCAAGTGGGCAAACTCATATAAAATAATAGTGTCGTTTTATTCGAAGGTTGCGACGAAAATCAAATTTTGCGAAATTTTGGTGTAGGCAACTTATAAGGATAGTATAAAAATATGAATTGGCTACCAACAATGGCGACACACTGGTAGAAGCAGTTATCTCTGCCAAAAGAACAAATTCAGATTATGATAATGAGAAATATTCTGACTCCAAAATAACAACCAGAAAATTGTGTAAACATCATCATTAACCAAATATTCCAGCAGTGTTTAAAGGATGAAAACTGATAACAGTCTCAAGACAAGCGAGCCACGATATTAAAGATAAAATCTCCAATACTGTTGACAGAGCCACTGCTGCCAGCAGGTGTCCATAGCCTCGAAAGGGTTTCCATTTAACCCACTCTGATATCTGTATCCTGCCAAGAAATTCCAGATCAGAATAACGGACATTTTAAGGTCAAGAGGTTTCATCTTTACGAATTTTCATATACCCGACATTGCTTCGCTGCCAGCAGGCCTGTTCAGTACCCCGACGAAGTTGTCTTGGCGTCATGCATGCATTTACCCGCTGCAAGAAGACTTGTTCAGTATCCCGATGGGTTTACAAGCACTTCCCACAACTCTTTTGATGATTTTTTTTTTTTTTTTTTTTAAAGATATATAGTCAAATGGGGTGATGCTGAAAATTATGATATTTTAACATATTTTTTCAGACCTCATCAAAATTTTTCAGAACTATCCTTTATTAAGATCCAGAGATGGTTTATTTACAGAACCAACTTTCTAAGACAGGGAGACATCTTCTGAGTCATTCCCTTAAGGAATAGGGATAGCGAAAAAAGATAATAGATGATCATGGCAGGCTTTACTCAGAGATTGAAATCAGTCAACTTCTTTCAAACAACAAACTTTTTGCCAACACAAATGTAAATTTCAGAAGTATACAATTGATGTTTATACAATTTTTAGTAGTCATTTCAGTGAAGGAATTTTCTATTTTCTTTGTCTGAACAGTTTCCAAAATTCAGGTATGTGTATTTCCAAAAACAAAAATTGATAAGCGCAAAGGAGAAATCAAAGCCAAAAAAAGGAAAGAAAAAGCAAGCAAAAGCAAAATATGTACATAATATACAAGAGTTGTCATCAAGCAAAGTATATTTTCAGGGCTTGGCCATTCACCAGATAGGTGTCAGGCTGCCCTTCTAGATTCTGTAATCGGAAAGAGCTGGGACCCAACTTCTCAGCAACTAAAAACGGTCCAAGCCATAAGTTTTGAAATTTTGTGTGCTCTCCCTTTCCCTCATGCGGTTTGTCCCATTTCAAGACGAGGTCACCTACTTTGAAATTCCTATCAGAGGCAGAGTTAGAATCGAACCAGCCTTTGACTACTAGTTGATGCTGATCTAACTTACGTTTAGCTTGGGCTCTTACCTCCTCTAGCTTCATTAAAGCGTTAATTTGGTTTTCCAAAGGGGGACAGTCTTCTTCTTGTATTTTCTGCGATAACTATAGCGAAGGAAGAAGAATGTGTGGTGGCAGAATTACTTCTCTGCCATAGACGAGAAAAAAGGGAGAGTTACCTACAACAGTTTTTGGTGTTACCCTATCAGCCCAAAGCGCATTTAACAGTGCATTGTGCCAATTTTTGTGATTTTCAGCCAGCGTTCTCTTGATGATTTTAATCAAGTTCTTATTTGTCGACTCTGCCAATCCGTTGCCCTGGGGACAATAGCTAGCGGAATACTTCAATTTAATTCCTTTTTCCAAAGCAAACTCGCTCATCTCAAAAGAGGAAAAGTAGGAAGCGTTATCAAATACTAAACAGTCAGGGATACCAAAACGAGTAATAATATTCGAATTTAGAAAGACAATTACCTGACTGGTGTTGACGGTCCTTAGTGTGGCATCTTCAGACCACCGGGTAAAGTAATCTGTGGCTGTTATGATAAACTTATGCTGTTGTGAGGATGGCGGGTTGATTGGACCTATAATATCAAGGCCCCACTGTTGAAAAGGAGAGTCTACTGAAACGGGCTGCAAATGAAAGGCTAGTTTCTGTAACCGCCCTGATGCTTTCTGACAAATAGTACACTTACGACACAAGGCATGGGCGTATCTAAAAAGCATAGGCCAATAATACCCAGCTCTCAAAACCTTATGGGCAGTAGTATCACCACCAAAATGACCACCAGCTTCTCCTGCATGCAATTCTAGCAAGACTTTTTCTGCTTCGTCCTTCTCAAGACAGCGCATCAGTACGCCATCAAAATTTTGATGAAATAGAACACCATTAACCAAATGAAAGGAGGAAGACCTTAATCTCAATGCTCTTCTTTTAGTGGGGTCCAGGTGATGGGGGGCTGACCCATGTTCAAGACAAAATTTTATATCATCATACCACAGACTAACAGAGTTTTGTGCGCAACAGATTGCATTTTGATCGCGCTGTCCTAGATTTGACGTATTGCCTTCTTCTTGCTGTCCTGCTGCTGAATCAACAACTAACTTGCATAACCCTTGGCCTTTCACTATTTGAGCTGGGGTAATTTCTATGTCATACTCCTGCAAGGAGGTGACCCAGTTAGCCCTCTTTTCTCCTAGTTCTTTCTGCACTAACAGGTTCCCGACGGCTGGGTAAGGGACAATAACTTTCGTCCTGGATTTCAACAGATAAGACCGGAAGTGCTTGACTTCTTTGAAAATAGCGTAGGCTTGCTGATCTACCGCTGGGTAATTAAGTTCAGTGCCTTTGAAAGAAGAGCTCATTAAGACAATGGGTACTTCATTGTTTTCAGCGTTCTTTTGAGTTAGCACTGCAGCATAGGAACGATCAGAAGCAAAAGTGTAGAGTGTAAAGTCTTGAGAAAAGTCAGGGCTCATGAGAGAAGAAGTGTCTATTATGGCCTTTTTTATTGCATTAAAAGATTGATTTTCTAAGGGTCCCCAGTGATATTGGGCGTATTTCTTAATTAAATTTTGTAAAGGCCTGACCATTTCGGAGAAACTGGGGATGAATCTCCTCACAAAGTTTATCTGGCCTAAGAAAGACTGCATAGACTTTTTGGAAGTAGGAGGGGGAAGTTTCGAGATGACTTGAGTCCTTTCGGGGTCGATAATCATCCCTTTGCTTGACACAATAAATCCTAAGAGTTTACCCTGTTCTACTGCAAAGATGGATTTTTTAGGATTCAAGGAAATGCCATATTTACGACATCGCTGTAGAACGACTCTTAAATGAGCTAGATGATCGGTTTTGTTTTTGGAAAATACAGTAACATCATCTAAGTAAACTACGACAGACTGATTGATCAAGCCTTGGAAAGAAATGTCCATTGCTCTCTGGAAAATGGCACCGACATTAATCAATCCAAAGGGCATTTTTCGATAAGCGTAGGTTCCCCATGGAGTGAGAAAGGTAGTTTTAAGTTGGTCTGGAGGAGACATCAGGACTTGGTTGTACCCCGAGAAACCATCCAATAAGGATAGCCTCTCGGAACCAGATACTTGTTGAAGGATCTGTTACATGGGTGGGACAGGATAGTTGTCTTTATCAGACGCTCTGTTAAGGTTTCAGAAATCGATGCATAGTCGGATTTCCCCACTTTTCTTCCAGACAGGGACAAGGTTAGAAACCCATTGAGTGTGCCTAACTGGGAAAATTATCTTAGCATTCAAGAGTTTATTTAATTCTTTTTTGACGGTCGGTTCGAGCTTAGGGTGATTTTTTCTCAATTTTTGTTGAAAGGGTGAGGTTTGGGGTTTCATAGGGATGACGTGTTGTATGATGTTAGGGGCGAAAGTTTTAAGGTCATCATACGTCCACGCAAAGACATCTTTAAATTATTTAAAAAATTTAATAAGTGCAGTTTTTTCTTGTTGAGAACACCCCAACCCTAGATTAATGCACTGCGGATTGTCATTAGTTCCTAAGTTTACTTTTTCATAAGATAATGAGGAACTATTGGTTTTACAGTTGACCAACTTTTTAAATTTATCTTGAAGATCATAAAATTTCTCTAATTTAACTAAAGATTTAGGGATCGAATTTACCATGTCCGATGAAGATTTAGGAGTTCTCGGATCTGGTATTACCGTGAAATCGCGCAAATTGTCGTCGTGAGTGCATTCGTCTATCACTGTGCCTTGAAAGGTTTCTTCCATATGTAGGAAGCTAATAATCTGCTGATCGTCGTCGAAGACTCTCCAGTTCGTGATGTTGTCGGGAACGGATGGCCTGAACAACAGTTCGACGGAGAATGCATCTGGGGACAAGCCTTCTGCAGGAAAGAGTTTAGAAGCTACGTTAGCTAATAGATATGCTTCAGAATTATTCAATCTAGGAATAGAATTTATATTGAAAGTAGAAAATTTATTTGTTAAATTCCATACCTCGGATTGGTAGCTTTTAAGATGCGGAGACAAACAGTGGATAGAATCTCTTACCTGTCTAACCACGATTTCAGAATCGCCAAAGACAGTCAAGTTTTGAATGTTCATATCTAAAGATTTTCTGAGACCTTGCAGTAAAGCCTCATATTTTGCAGTGTTATTAGTACATTCAAATTCTAACCTACATGCAATCAGAGTTTTGTTACCAGTTGGATCGATAATAACGCAGCCTGCACCAACTCCTTCTTTGGACTTTGACCCGTCAAAATAAAGAGACCAAATTTGATTTTTATTGAGTGCATAAGACCGTTGTGTGGAAGCTGCTGGCTGCATGTATGCTACAATCTCGGACTGTTGTTCTGGATTGGTGATAGCTGAAGCCTCGGCCATGAAATTGCCGAAAAAGGTATCCATCCCTTGTACTTCGGGCGAATCAGCAGAAGGTGTAAATGGTTCGTTGGGATCGTTCAAATCTGTGACCGTGAACTTAAGGTAGCGTTCACGATTTACCTTGATCTTGTTTGGCTTGCCATTCTCTGGAAGCCATAGGTGAGACCAATCTGTCGCGAAATAGCCGTGTAGCTGCTCCAACTAGTCCCTGCTTAAAAATAGACCATACACTTCTGGAGTATCTACGACAATAATATCAATGACTTGATGAATCTTGGGGTTAGACGATAATCTTATAAGTACATTTCTTAATTCTCCTACAACTTTAACATTAGTTCGATCAAGATGGATGATTTTTAAGGTGGATGGTTCAACTTTGGCGTTAATCTTCTGGCATACAGACCATGGCATCACATTGGATGACGCTCCTGAGTCTACCATACAATTGTGCACGTTTCTATTAAAGATTTCGAAAGTTAACAAAAATGGAGGTACATTTCTGTGAGTACTAAGGGTAGTAGTTTGTGAATTTTACATTATTTACAAGAAGGCTTCCTTTGTCCTGAGAATCAAGATTATTCTTAGTGGAAGTCTTCTGAGGAACTTTGTTCTGCACAACCTTGCTACTGTTTGAATTACCATTTTTTCCATTCTCTGCGATGTTTTGCAACATTTTTTGTAGCAGAAATGGAAATTTCAATAACTCGTAAACATAAATGTTAGCCCTTAACTTTTTAAGATCTTCAACTAAATCATAATCTAAGTTGGGGTTTACATGACTCTGTTTAGTCTCAGCTGGTTTAGATTGTTTTGGAGGCGAAGTCGTAGTGTTTTCGGAAGAAGGTTTGTTTGTTGTCTTACTCCTGGTGTTATAGGGATGTACTATCTCGAAGTTAGCTTGAAAGATGCTATCCGAGAAGTGTCCAAAAATGTTTGGAGAAGAATCTTCTTCTTGAACTGTCTCTTGTTCAACTACCTCCTCAGGAATCTCAGGAGGCATCAAGCTATCCTGGGCTTCTAGAATTGTTTGAAGGGCGTATTGCAGACTTTCTAGATTAAGGCCCTCGGTGGTTGGATTAGGTCGGTTGGTGGGAAAATGCTTCCTGAATGGGGGCTTGTAAGGCCCTTTGCTCGACGAAGCTTCTTCGGTCGTCTTTTTTAAATCTATAACTTGATTGGACAATTTTTGAACGACTTTAGTTAAGTTTTCTAAATCATATCTTTCAGGTTGTGTTTTACTTTGAGTAGGTCTAGGGAGGATTTCGATCTTCTTTTTGGAAGATGAACTAGTTTTTGTTTCGTTGCTAGTAGAGTCTTTAAGACTAAGTATGTCTTTTTCAATCTGGTTGGCCTCCTCGAAGGCTTCTAACAACGTGGCTTTCTTAGATCATTTAACCCAAATAGCTATACTTTGATGCAAGGCTTTAGTATAGTATGCTATTATGAGATTCTCGACAGGAATGGAATCTGTAGGGATTCGATTTTTCAGTGTTAAGAATATTTGATTAAAGTCTTTAACTTTCTCTTTCGGGTTCATTCTTAAGCTAGAAAGATCCATGACTAGGACTTCCGGAGGCTTACCGTCTCCAAAATTTTCCAAAAAGCATGACTCGAACTTTTCCCAGGACACGATGGTATGGGGTTACTGGGAAAAGTACCATGTAGATGCATTACCCTCGAAAGTGTAAGGGAACAACCTACAAACTACGTCTTCATGCTTGACATTGTGAAGTCTTATGGCTAACATAAATTTTTTAATGTGATCTTCAACAATCTGTTTAGAGTCAGGGTCAAACTTGGGAAGCCACTTCTCTGGATGTTTGGGTAAGAGATGCTGTGCTCCAGGTATAGCTACTGCATCCTGGTCAAGCCAAGGTCTGGCAGGGTTGTTCTGGTTGGACATTGGTGTAGTCGGTGTGGAAGGTTGAGAAGGGGAACTGCCTTCGTCAGAAGAATCTCCTCCAGAAGAAGAAGGAGATGATGGAGGTGGTGAGGGAGGTATTCCAGATCCTCCTACAGCAGGAGTGAGGATTGGATCTGTAGGGTTCACAGTGAGATTAGCGCCTTCGAGTTGCTCTTTGATATCAGAGAAATCTAAAGGTTGGTCCAAAGGTCGATTTGGTTGCCTCAAACGGGCTAAGGCACTATGAGTTCTTATGAGAGATTGGCGGACAATATCTTGTATGTCACCACCTGTGGGATTTGGGGTTGTTGGCTCAACTGTGATCCGTGGATCGTCATTTGATGTGGTTGCTGTTTGAGGGGGAATGTTTTCATTCAAATGACTTATTGTCACTATAGGTGAGCGATTAGTTGGTGGAGGAGTCTTACGACCACCTCGTGCCATTAATAAATTTCAGGCCCTCCTTCTAGTGCCATTTGTTGATGGGCGAAAATGAACGCTCACCAACTGGAAGAGTGGATCCGGTCCGGGGTTGTCTAAATAACCCAAGCTGTTTGGGATAACCCACCCTGACGGGTTTAGCGGCTCCGTTAGCCGATCTAAGTCCTAGGAAAACAAATGAAAACTACACTAAGGAACTAATCTAAATAAAAACAATAATTAAAGCAAACTAAATAACAAATCTAAACTATTAATTTATACAATTTACTATCTAATACTATAATAACTCTATGAAATTTAACATTCAACTATCAACAAAATCAAATCTTAATCACAAATGTACAATATTTATAAATTACAGATTTAGAAGAAAACCTGCAAAAATCAATTGTAAACTGTCCTAAGACAACGAAACTGTTGTTTTTTGATTTTTATAATTTTATGAAAAAGAAATAGAATAAAAACTAACTATCTAAGCTAAGAAACTAAAATAATAACTCTAACTACAAATCTAAACTATACATTATATCCATCTAAACTACTTATATTATGCTAAAAAATTAACTATCAAATAATAAATAATAAACTGACCTGAAGTAACGCTTCAGGTTTTGTCCTGTATGCAATAGTTGTTTTAGCTATTTGGAGGGAGAAAACCTGCACCAGATTATCCACAAGTTTCTCGTAAACGGAAAGCCGCTGTGCTCTTCAAATAAAAATGACAGGACAAACAAGACATAAAAAATTACAACAATCTTATGATCTACAAACCATCACAATTAGATAAATTTGTGTGCAACAATTTGTACAAAACAATTCAATCAATGAAAAAGATAAATCTGTATTCGTTAAATTGAAATAGAGTAATTGTTGTATTTTAAATAAGAGAGATCAGATATGGATAACATATTAAATCAAATCACATCAACATGCAATAAATTACGATAGCTAAAGTAGTCTATAATCGACTGCAAACTGATATGAATAAAAATTGAAACAAAAGTTTGATATATTGAAAGCGAAAGTTGTTACAAGACATCAAATTTCATCCTAGTCTGTATCACAAATCCATAATCTGGCTCTCTCCATCGTGAAGATGTTCATATTACAAAAAATTGACAAGTATTTAAAGACTTCCCACAGGGTAAAACATCCCTCTGGGAATTATCAAAACAATTTACACAAATCTGGGGATAATATCCCAAGTTTCTAACTCAAGCTAACAACCTAAAACAAAATCATATCCAAAGTATCTCCTAAACTACTACAACATGCCACATTCATCATTGTAATTCGTATGTACCTGAAAGAAGACAAAAATAGACAAGTTTAGAGGATATTTTATTGATAAAATCATCAAAAATCTAATTTTAAGACTAGCTACAAAATCTTGCGATTCTGTAGCTGGTCTACATTGAACACAGAATCGTTTCAAAGCTAATTCAAACCTTAAAGAATTATATTCGACTCATTCAACCAAATCTTTAATCACTAATTCCAAACAGAGCGAATCAAACCAAAACTTGTATGCAAATTGAAACAAATGAAATCGTAATTGAATTAATCAATTGATAACAAGATATGTGGGATTTGTCAAACGTTTGTTATTGCCAATTGGGATCAGACATAATCGATTGAAAGTTGGGGAACCAACGAAATCATCACTTGCATCAATTTCAGAACGAACTATTAGCCAAGTTTTTCATACGAATTCAACAGAGACAAAATATGTCGATCTGAGCTTGACAAAATCATTTTTTGAAAATCAAAACCAACAGAGCAACATCAAATCTATTTTTGATACCAATCCAACTCATACAATCAATCGTGCTCACTCAAAACACGCAACAATCGTTTGCAAATCAAATAAAAAAAGAACGAATCGAAATAGTTTGGGGCGACACAATCGAAATGCAGAATCGTATCAATCAACACAGCTAAATGATTTTTAGCAAATAGATTTTTGCACAGGTCGAATGTAATCAAAATCCAAATGAGAATATTGATTCAATACATAACAGAGTCATTTCTGTTAGATCGAAGTCAACAGGGTTGTTTTGAGTCTATTAGAACCAAGCGAAACTAATCGAAATCAAATCCAATCGATTATCCTGAATCATACGAACATAATTGATTAAAAAACAAGCCAAACATAATCAAAACGAATCGATGGATTATACTACGTTGGGCACGACCAAATCGCACAACCAAATCATATCTACTTTTAATTTTAGCAAAATGAATCTACCATATAGGATCCACAACAAAATCGTCTAAACTATAACAAAATCATTTCAAATGTATTAAAACAAACATAGGTAATTTGAAAGCAAAAACCAATCCGTTATATCAATTCAAACAAACTTACAAAGTGAAATTCATATGGAAATTCATACCTGGACAATCAGAAAACAACTCGGTCATGATAGTTTGGAATTGACAAAGGTTGTTTCCGCTTCGACATTCTTGAAGACAATCGAACCGGTGGTTTTTTGTTTCTTTTCACTGGATTGTAACCTGTGGTTCTCCTTCGTCAGCACTGTCACTTGTTCTTCTAATGCTTTGATCTTTGATTGCAACAGGGGAACGTCAATGTAATAACGCTCTAGCCAAGCATTGCATTGGATACATGATGGTTGCTCAGGCTTTGATAACACAGGCGAGGGTTTGTTTAAGCCAACAGGGGTTTCATTGGGTAGCTTGATTCCTGAGTAATCTGGGTTGTTTTTGAGGCACGGGGGTAAGTTAGAGACAAAGTCATAGGGTTTCGTAGAGCACAGGCCATGAGAATAGGGGTACTCTTCAGCTAGGAAACGCTCGATATCGGAGTCTGAGTCCTCACTCAGTACTATGGGCTTTTGGTCGATGTACTGTTTAGGTTTGTTCCGAGCAAGTCTCGATATCAATCGAGCATTTTTCTTCCCTTTACTATTGACAATAGGATTGCCCTTGACTTTCTTACTCACAGGCTTCTTGACGACCTCTGTCTTGTCTTTTGTATACGGGTTGGTTATGATGTCGGGTAGGTCGATGTCAGGGAAAACCGAGGGTTTGACAAGGGGTAAAAGGATATGGAATGGCATGGGTGGCCCGACCATAGTCTCACTGACCACATCTTTGTCGATTTGAATAGACTCCGGATTAGCCAAGCCATTTCTGGATAGAAAGGATTTCCAATTATAGCCACAAAGGCTCAAATGGTGGACGACGATGAGCTTAATCAAGCCGTGATGAAAAAGGATGCTATCAGCCTTCTCGCGCTTGAATCTCTTAGACATCTTGTAAAGACCACACAAGAAGTAATGTGGCATGTTCAAAGGATAACCCATGAAATTCATCAACAACCGGAGGTGATACAGAAAAACCAAGCCATACCGACCTTCACAGGTCACAAACTGTTTAATGATTATCAAAAGGTCGTGCCACCTAGGTTTGAGGGTAGAAATAGGCATGCCTTTATCACAGGATGCAACCTTTCATGATACGAATAGCAAAGGCCACAACACCTCGTCGACTTTGGAGTTTTTAAACCACCTTTCCTCTGTGGCTTCCAGTCCTGTAGCAGAGCTTATGATTTTTTCATTGAGCTCAAGCTGTATGTCTCTGACTTTAGCTCGACAACTGTCAAAGGTGAGGGTGAATTGTTGGGAAACACAAAGGTTGAAACCCTCGAACCTCTGTATAAACACCAGCCAACCACTGTTTTCTAAATCTTTACGGGCATTATCGAATAGCAACAGAGCTTGGCTACCATTCGGCTCTATGCGCACCACCGGTGCCATAGACAAGAGCACACGGTGAGCAGGGTGAGTGGGTAAGGGTTCGAATAGAGTATACACAGGTTCGATAGCTCATAGGATCACCCGAAAACTAGCAAAGGTGAACCGGGATAGGGGGAAAGCATTAATGACAGAACGTGCGAAGGTGGTGGAGCTATTTCGGCCCATGCAAAACAGTCATTTCCATAGTACAACCGTTGGTGCATATAACTATTCAAACCTCAATTTCATATGTTAAAAACCATGCCATTCAAACAATCAATGAAATGTATGATAAGTCGACCAAACATTGCGCGAGCAATAGTTTTAGCATAGTCTTTTAAAAATCAAAATAATAAATCGAAATCAACACCAAGGGTTCGACCATAGCAAATATGCGTTGTGTGGTATGATTGCGCCAAGGGTCTAACCACAACACCAATGTATTTTCTTAAAACCAATGTGTCAAGGGAATCGATCAAAGAACATATAAATCAAATCACCAATGCATCACAAATTCGATCAAAAGAACATTATCATAGTCTTGTAAATCGAAGTCATATTAACAAATAAGGATCTTGGAGTCTTGTCAATTGTATAACGATAAATAAATTGGAAACGCAATGAAAATAGAAACAAGAGTGACCAAAACAATCCAGGGATGTTTTAATGTGACTTCAAAAACAAAGTTTTCACGCTTGCAGTCGTGAAAACGAGAACAAGGCCAAGTGGGAAAACGCATATAAAATAATAGTGTCGTTTTATTCGAAGGTTGCGACGAAAATCAAAGTTTGTAAAATTTTGGTGTAGGCAGCTTATAAGGACAGTATAAAAATATGAATTGGCTGCCAACACACCCTCAGAATGATGGACAATCAGAAAGGGTAAAACTAGTACTATAGGACATGTTAAGGATTCCTTTGATGCATCAACCCAAGA
>ML833034.1:63673-74025 GCA_009831015.1 Picea engelmannii
ATTATTTGGTATGGATTGGAGTGGAAAATTCATTGGTAATTTATGAAAAAGGAATCCCATACACAATCATGTTAAGGCTTAGAATTTCACTAGATGACCAAGAAAATGAAATAAAAAATTCTTTGAAAGGGCCAAGCTTCAAGGAATTGTTAGGAGGTCAATTTTTTGAAATGTTTTCCAAGTTTCCCTCTACATACACATCGCATGTTAGGGTGGGGCATTGATACCTATTGATATCTCTACATGAAACAAGGCATTGTGTGCCAACCTCTAAAGTCTCTAGTTCAGGGAGAATGAATGATCAATGATGCATATATTACCATGGTCTATCAACCATAGTCATGGTTTCAAGGATAGTCTCATATGAATGAAATTCAACATCAAAGAAATCATGTGAACTGGAGGGGTTGATAACCCAAATGGGTAAAGTGATCTAATCATATTCCATATCATGATGGACATTCTGATTAGGATTGTTTTTTTCCAAATGGATCGCTTGATAATCAATATCAACTATGATCAGTGGCATACTCACTCCAAATGATTCTACTTCTGAAGGATGAGGCACTACCCAAGGATCCTAATTGACAACTAACATGTGAAATGAAACTAATCTAGAAGCCAAGGAACAACCTTACGATTCAATAGCACCGGAAGAGATCATACAAATAGGAGTTGAGTTTGAGGAATTGGATGGTGGAGGCAGGGTGAATGTACCCATCAAAGATGAATATTTAAACATTCCAACACCAACACTATTGTAAGGTCTCATGGAACCACCAATGAATGAAATATTTATACCAACATTAGTTCTAAATCTAGTGTACAATAGGATAACTTATCAATAGTAACCAATTTTCCTTCACGAGGAAAGTGAAAAACTGTAAACACTGAAGACACAACAACCATCATCGCATAGAACCAACCGTGCCCTAACATAATATTGTAGTCTAGAAGGGCATTGACTACTTCAACTTCAACTAAAATAGTCTTTCCACCTAACTCAACAAGAATAGAGACAATGATTCCATGGGTCTTAAACCTATGGCCATTGAATGTTTTCAACATGTTGTTCAATTGGACAAGATATGGAGAAACCAAATCTCTCCAACATGACAAATACATAATGTAAGTGGATTCTCTTTTATCAATAATGCATCTAAATATGTGTATCCCTCATGGAGATACTTGTATTTGGAAATATATCTAGTGGGGGAGCCTAGATAGACTCTGGTAATTTCAAATGTAATTAAATGAGTATATAAGAGATTAATTCCACCAATGGCAGTCAACAATACTTTACACTGCATGGGGTAGCATTGAAGAACCTCTAGGGTGGACATAACACAAGGTGCTTGGGTCAAATCCTCAATAATACTATAATTGTGAGCAACTTAGGCATTGGAGTTGTGCATAGGCCTTCGTATAACACCCTTGGGTGGGAGAAACATTATACCAAAGGGTATCTTCTCTATTTGTAGAGGGCCACTAGGATGAGATGAAGATAAATCCTTATCAATAAAACCACTCTCAGAATTCTCGTAATAATGAGCTCTAGTCTAAAGATTAACCAACTTATTCTTCTCTTTAATGCCTCACACATTGGAATTTTGATTAGGGGCAGTACCTTTCCCAAGATTAGAATTCTTCTTCATGTTATTTTTTTTAATCCTAAGTTGTTAAGAATTATTTGGATTTGAGGATTGCATCAAATGAAAATCAGAGGTCTGGGTAGGGACTCTTTCATTTTGTATTGCTAACACATTTATGGATGGGTTCACAAATATTGACCTCTGACTCATTTTTCTACTCAACTGGCCAATAGAGGCATGGAACATGAAACCAACCATTCCATTGACATGTGGTCCAAAGGTATGTTTGGATGGATATATTTACAACCTAGGAGCATGCAAGATTATATCATATAACGTGCCATACTAAGAATAAATCAAATCAAAATGTTGAGTATCGAAAATCACTTGCTCTTCAGTTACAACCCCTAACATAGCTACATCCTTGGCAATTGGTGGAAATAACGATATGACAAACCAATCCATTATAAATCAATCCTGTATTTTAGCTCTAATGAGCCTATGTCGTCACTTCCATTCATGGATATGATCAGAGATATGAGTGGTGGTACTCTGACGTAAAGACATCAAAATATCAATTATGGTCCCATAATGTATAGGGAGTTGGAAATGTGTCAAAAAAAACATTTCTAAAGATGAGAAATCACTTAATGAAGCATCTGATAGTTTAATGTACCATTTTGTGGCACTTCCTATCAAGGTTTTTTGAAAAAGACACAACCTTATGCTATCTTCCACTTATGAGTTAGATGAACACCACAAGTGGAAAGTCATGACATGCGTGGAAGGATCTTCTCCAGGATTTCCATCAAACTTGGGTATGTATGGTGTAAATTTTGTGGGTATTGTTGGCCATATGGTTTGATGCTTGATGGGGTCATTTGTCAATTGAGATAGATTCGATAAATTCAAGGTATCTAAGAAAGGAAACTTTGTATTCAAAGATGGATTTTGATAGATTAATGATGGACCTTATGGCCATGATGGAATTGTAGATCTCCCCATACTACTGCTCATAGGGACATTATTATTCCTAAGGAAATTACTGCCCGCAGGGATGTTACTTCCCCCAGTGATAGTAGTAACATTGTCTGTAGAGCTAGACCTAGGATTGAAGTTCCAACCAAAAGAAAAACCAACATTAGGAATAGCTAGACTACCTATAGGTATTCCAGAATCAGGTGGGAACCCGATCCCTATAGTAAAACCAAGGATTCCCCCCCCGTTGAAAACAAATCCAGATGTAGGAACTTGTGAGGACACAATGGGTGTACTAAATTTGGGTAGACTAGTAGAAGGAAGGGATGTGACCGACAACATTCGCTAAATGGGAACTATTGATGTTTGAGGCATAGAAGTTAAAGTGACTATCCCACTTATTCAAACAAAGTTATCAACTTAATGAGAACTCTCCAAAGTTCTCTTTTTTCTAAAGGTCACATTTAGTGGCTATTTTTACCACCGTTTCAAAAAATGTTTCTACAGTTAGCACCCTTTTTTTGGGAGGTGGTTAAAACTGTGACTAGTTTGAAATTGCGACCTTAACAACCAATACCATTGTGGAAAATTGACCTCGAATCGAAAAGTGATGCTTCCAATAAAACCAATTGTATTTTTGGAGTTAAAATTACGACTTAATTGAAACCCTGACCTTGACAATTGGTACCATCGTAAATAAAAAAACGTAAAGCCGACTCCTAAATCGAAAAGTCATATTACTTGAATTTTGTTTTTTAATTTACATTAAAAAATAAGTAAATTGAGAAAAGAAAAGAAAAAAAAAACACCTTTAAAAAAATTGTATAGCACAAATTTAAAAAAAATAATAAATTTTTTAGATTAAATAAAACCTTAAGAAAACTAAGAAAAAAAGATTTAGAAAAAAACACAAACAAAATAAAAAAAATAAAAATAAACACACACACACACACACACACACACACACATATGATCTAGGTGGATATCGGTGGCCACCCACCTTTTCCAACTGGCTCAAAACAGTTTTCTGGCAATTTTGGTAATTTACTATTTTTAGCAGTTTTAACTTCCGGGGCCATTTTGAGGGCCTAAATGAAGGTTTTTCGGGATCGAGATTTTTAAAAATAATTGAAGGAATTATTGAGAACCCAAAATGAATCTCCTCGATGATACCTTTCTAACGAGCTATCATACGCCTAAAACGGATATCGTATGCAAAAGTTACGACCCCGAGAAGTTGATGTACTAACTTACCTAAATGGGGCCCACATGACTTTTGGCGCTTCATCTCCTAGGGTTAGGTTTTTGAATGTCTAGGGTTTTGGGAATTCCTGTTTATAGTAAAAAGGCCTTCAAAGCTTGATTGTAATTATCTTCTGGTGAATGAGCGCATCCGTCACATCTCTTCTCAGAGATAAGCCGCCACCATTCCAACAACCTTGTTTCCGTTGCATTTTATAGTTTCAACGTATTTCCTTATTGAATAGAAAACCAGTTTTACTGTATCTCTATTATTTTGTGTTAAGATCCTGTTAATAATCTTTAGTCATTTCATTCTACTCATAAAATTTGGATCAATGGTATCAGAGCGATCTGCTCCTTGTCGTCTTAATGCATGTCCCCAACAAGGTCAGAGTACAAAGAGTTGGGTCTCGAGCTTGTTTCTCTTGAGGACAAAAGCTCTCACATGCCCAAGCGAACTCTCATGGCAGGAAAAAATAAATATGATGGGACAGGAGATCCTTTCAAACTGTTTATTGAGGAAACCCTCACACAACAAGAGAACGAGATGATGGATAGTTTCGCACAAATTCTTCGGCGGCTACCAACAGGCGACGCACATTCTTTGAGCGGAGGCACCGCCCCCTTCAAGGTACAAATAAACTTTGATATTCCTATATTTGAAGGTCAGATAGACACATATGTTGTAGACAAGTGGTTGAATCTACTAGAAGGGTATTTTTATGTCCATAACTTTTCGAATAGAGAAAAGATTACTTTTGCGCTCCTTAAAGCCATTCCCCATGTCAAAGATTGGTGGGAAACTTTCTGTGAGAAAAAGGAAACCGAGGAAACATCATTATTTATAGTCATGACCACCTGGGAATCCTTCAAGGATGCTATTAAGGAACAATACTACCCTGTCGGAAGTTATGACAACTTGTATACCAAATGGACCACACTGCGGCAAGAAAGAGACCAAGCAGTGCCATATTTCACAAATATCTTCCATACCTTGCACACCAAGATGGGTATCAAAGATTTCGAGCGACATCTAGTGCTCAAGTATCATGACGCTCTGCATAGATACATCCAGAATAAAATGGAATTTTTGGACATCTCATCCTTAAGCGCGACCTACCGATATGCTGTCAAAATCGAGCAGAAGCTCAAACAAAAGACTCATCAATTTGGGCTTGGGAACCCCGCACAAAAAAAGCCAGGAAAGGGCGACCCCAATCCACATAAAAAAGGATAAAGAAAATATGGATAGTATCAGGACAACCAGTCCAAGCCACAAGCAAAGAAGGACACCAGAAAGATAAAGAAGGATATCGGGAAGTGGTGTGACTTCCATAAGAGCCCTTGGCATAACACTACTGATTGCCGCTCAAAGAAGTCGCTGGTGGCCAAAGTGAAAGCCTCTAAATCAGATGTGGGTTATGACTCTGAGACATAACTAGAAAGGGGAAGACAATTCATTGATGCGGAACCCAATGCCACCGTTTCTACCACCAAGCTCCAACATGGTGAACCAGACGAGCCAGAAGAAGGAGAACGCATCTTCCATTCATAGATGTGGGTAAAAGGCACCCCGTTGCAATTCATTGTTGATAGCGGTAGCCAGAAGAACCTCATCTCAGCAGAGGGCGTCAAGCAGCTGGCCTTGCCGACAATGTTGCACCCACAACCCTACACCATTGGATGGCTCCGCTAAGGAAGCGATCTCCGCGTCAACCAACAGTTTCCACTGTCGTACGACATCAATCCCTTCAAAGACGAGGTATTGTGTGATGTTTCTCCTCTCGAAGTTTGTGATGTTCTTTTGGGCCAACCTTATTTATGGAAACATCATGCTGTATATGAGTCTAGGCCTCGTAGTGTTATTATTACTTTGAACAAGAAATTGTATAGGATACTCGAGGCAGTCCCACCTATTTCTATTTCCTTGATCTCTGCTAAGCAATGCAAGAAGGTCATCTCTCAGACGGGGAAGTTTGTCTTCTTCGTGATTCGCTGTCAGAATAAGTGAAAGATCACAACCACATCTAGGGTCTCTGCGACCAACCTCTCCACACAACAGAAACAAGTAGATAAGTTCGTGGAAGAATACTCAGATATCTTCTCCTCACCTACCAGGGTACCTCTGCACTGCCAGGTCAAGCACCCCATCAATTTGACCCCTGACGCACCGCTACCCAATGGGCCAGTCTATTGCTGCTCTTTGTTAGAGAATGAGGAGATCAAGCGATGGATCCAAGAATTGTTCCACAAGGGGCACATTCGTCCTAGATCATCACCTTGCAGGAGCCCAATCGTGTTGGTATAGAAGAGATATGGAACCTGATGACTCTGCATTGATTATCGAGCTTTGAATAAAATAACAGTCATAAACTAGTACCCAATTCCCCAAATCGACGACCTCCTTTATCAACTCATGGGGGCCAAATACTTTAGTAATATTGATCTGAAGTTTGGCTACCACCAGGTCCCGATATAACAGACAAATGTATGGAAAACCACCTTCAAGTCAAAGGAATGCCTTTTTAAATGGTTGGTCATGCCCTTTGGTTTGACAAATGCTCCAACCACTTTCATGAGGATGATGGACGATATCCCACGAAAATTCACCAATACTTTTGTAGTGGTGTATCTGGATGACATTCTCATTTACAACAAGACTTGGGCCGAACACTTGCAACATATTCAACAGGTTTTGTACACCCTGCGACAACACAAGCTATATGCCAACTTGGAAAAATGATCATTCGGCATGGACAGGGTCTATTACCTGGGCTACATCGTTGATTATCATGGTGTACATGTGGATCCATCCAAGATCCAAGTCATCCATGACTGGCCAGCCCCAACCACACTCACTGAGCTTCAGATCTTCTTGGGCCTTGCCAATTTCTACCACAGGTTTGTGTTGGGATTCTCCCATATTACATGGGTCCTCAGCCAAATAACCAGGGGTGGTGGTAAGGTGAAATTTGCGTGGGGCCGGTCCCAACAACAAGCATTCGATGATTTGAAGCAACACTTGTGCTCAACCCTAGTACTTTCACTACCAGACCTGCAATATCCCTTTGAGATCGAGACAGATGCTTCAGACTATGCAGTGGGCGTTGTTATAACTCAGCACGACCACCAAGTGGCCTATCATAGCGAGACACTATCAGATGTTGTTCATAATTACCCTACTTACAAAAAATAAATGTGCTCCATTGTGCAATCCTGCCGCCAATGGAGACATTACATTCTTTGGAAGGAGACAATCATCCACAGTGATCATAAGCCATTGCAGTTCATGCAAACACAAGGAAAATTACAGAATGATCGCCATCAAAAGTGGTCCACATACTTGCAGCAATTCCACCACAACATCAAGTATAAAACATGAATCACCAATCACATCGTTGATTGACTCAGTAGACCGCCAGTCACAACACTCACCACGGTGCTAGACTCTTGCGGCCATGAGACCTCTGGATGTCCCCAATTCTATGAGACAGACCCAGACTTCACCACCACCTACCAAATGTTGGATGCAAACACAGTTGTAGATAATTTCCATCTCCAGGATGGGTTGTTGTGTCGTCTGGGCCATATCTGTGTTCCATCAAGCGAGCGAGCGAAGCTGATCTAGGAAGCCCACTACAGTCGGGTGGAAGGAAACTTCGACATCGAAAATACAGTGGCGATGCTACAAAAACATTTCTACTAGCCAAAACTTTGACAGGAGGTTAGCAAGTATATAAGGTCCTGCACTGCCTTCATTATTGTCAAACCGACCACTAAGAAACAAGGCATGTACACCCTTCTTCCTACTCTTGACAGGCCATGGGAATACATCTCAATGGACTACATGTCAGGCCTCTCATCCACCAAGCGGGGGAATGACTGTGTTTTTGTGGTTGTTTATCACTTTTCTAAGATGACGATTCTGGTTACCTGCAAGAAGAACATCACAACAGAGGACATTGCCAAGATCTTCTTTGAACGAGTCTGGGTACATTTTGGAATCCCACAAACCATTGTCTTAGATCGAGACAGTCGATTTCTCAACACGTTCTGGTCGAGCCTCTGGTCACTGCTGGACACCAAGCTCACCAAATCCACGACCTTCTACCCCCAGACAGATGGCCAAACCGTGGTCATAAATCGAATGATTATGCATATTCTTTGCATGTATAATTCAAAGCACCCTCACACATGGGATGAGAGCCTTCCCTATTTCCAAAATAGCTACAACTGAGCCCTTCATATGTCAATCGACCACAACCCCTTTCAGGTGGGGTTGGGATTCCAACCATTGGGTCCCATAGATGTTGCACTTCCCCTTGCAGTCACCTCAACCCACTCATCTCCTGCTCCAACAGAAGCTGACAAAGCCACCAGGTTCATTGAGTGGATCCAACACATCCACCAACAGGTTTAGGATATGCTACAAAAGTCCAATGACAAGTACAAGCAGTGCCATGACCAACATCAAGTGCCACATAAGTTTCAGGTGGGCGACAAAGTTTTGTTGTACTTGCAGAAATAACGCCTTACAGTACCCCATCGAAATCTTCACCCACTCTGTTATGGGTTGTACACCATCACCAAGGTCATGGGGGATAATGCGTTTGAGCTCAACATTCCTCCTTTCCTTGGTCTACACCCAGTGTTCAACGTGGATCTCCTTTGCCCTTATTTCCCACCATTATTGGACACCTCAGACGTAGCAGAACAACTAACACCAACAGAGCTCAACCCCGAATGCATACAACAAGAATCCAATGATCAGATTTTTGACACACAGATGAAGGGCAATCGACAACAAAGGATCCAACTTTATCGAGTCGTCAAAGCAGGGCAACTTCTGCACCAAGGAAAGTGGCTCACTCGGGGCTGAATTCAGCAACAATTTCCTCATCTAATGGGGGAAATCAATGAAATGGATACCATTGCTTCCTAAGGAGGGAGGATTGATCCAGGTGGATATCGGTGGCCACCCACCTTTTCCAATTGGCTCAAAACAGTTTTCTGGCAATTTTGGCAATTTACTATTTTTAGCAGTTTTAACTTCCAGGTCCATTTTGAGGGCCTAAATGAAGGTTTTTTTGGATTGAGCTTCTTAATGACATCCAAAGGCATCATTGAGCCCCAAAAATGAATCTCCTCGAAGATATCTTTACAACGGGTAATCATATGCCTAAAACAAAGATCGTATGAAAAAGTTACGACCCGAGAAATTGATGTACTAACTTACCCATATGGGGCCCACATGACTTTTGGCGCTTCATCTCCTAGGGTTAGGTTTTTGTATGCCTAGGGTTTTTGGAATTCTTGTTTATTGTAAAAATGCCTTCATAGACTCATTGTAATGATCTTCTAGCGAATGAGTGCAACCGTCACATCTCTTCTCAGAGATAAGCCGCCACCATTCCAACAAGCTTGTTTCCGGTGCATTTTACAGTTTCAGCTTATTTCCTTATTGAATAGAAAACTAGTTTTACTGTATCTCTGTTATTTTGTGTTAAGAACCTGTTAATAATCTATATTCATTTTGTTCTGCTCATAAAATCTGGATCAATATAAGAACTTCAAAAGGTAAAAGAAGCCAAGAAAGAAGGAAAATGGGCAATAAGTAGAAATCAAAAAGCTATTGTTAGGGATAGAGACCAGAAGGACAATAATAAACAGGAATTTGGGACACTCGACTTCATTTTTTGGAACTATCGTGGCTTTCCATGGCACAAAGGTCCTATGATAAGTTGGATCCCGAGTGATATTTATATTATCTGTCTAGTTGAAACTTGGGAGCATGAGGAGTCTAAGGTCCCTAACATAGAAGGATTTGTCTTATGGTTGGCATGGAACAAAAAATCCCACCGTAGAGGGATAGGAGGCATAGATTTTTATATTAGAAAGAGCATTTCTCCTCACATTTAACTTCATAATATTGACCCTCTCAATCAATACATTTGGATAGAAATTTCAGACACCAATGTTAAGAAGATGTATATAGAAATTTGCTATTTTGCACCTATTAATTCTACTTTTTATAAGAAAAACAATTTAGATAACAATTGTCCCTATAATAATTTAGAACAAGATATTTATAGTTTGAAAAATGAAGGTAATATCCTCCTGCTAGGAGACTTTAATGCTAGGACTGCAACTAAACAAGCTACTCGTTTAATTAATGACTCTAATTATAATACTTTATGGCATATGAGGACCTTGTTTTATCTAATAGCTACAAAAGAAGCTTTGAAGACCTAATTGAGAATTTGTTTGGTACTGAGTTGGTCAAGATCTACAGCTCTCAAGACCTAATAATTTGCAGTGGAGTAATGAAGTGGCCAAACTCCAACCAGATGACTTGTATTCATGGGCTAGGTAGTAGTGTTGTAGATTATGTGATATATGATATCCCCGTTTCCAAGTAAATAACAACTTTTGAACTTTTAAATGACCATGAGCCTGACTCTTATCATAAACCTTTAAACCTAACTCTAAAATTTTCCATGCATGGGAGCACCATTGAAGATAATTATGATAATAAAAGGA